>APFE030247285.1:0-73261 GCA_000404065.3 Pinus taeda | reverse complement strand
TCCTCTTCTTCATGAGTCATGCTAGAGCTTTCAGGTTCCTTACTAGGTGTTTGAATTTTCTTTCCTCAGGGCATCAGTTACCGATAATAATGCTGTACTATGCCCTTTGAATTCCTTCAAAATAAATTTTCAAACCAAGCTTAAGCAAAAATTAAAGAAAATCTACACACCTTTTTTCACTTTGTAAGAGCTCGATATTTCCTCTGATGTGTCTCTGTACCTTCTGATCATCTAGTTCTAAATTTGTGTCCTGTAGTAGCCCTCTGTGTCCTCTTTCCAATTCCACAAGTTTGACCCAAATTGGATTCTCCAAGGAAGAGTTATGCGAAATCTCCCACAGTGACTTGATTATAGACTAGTTCAGTAGAGCGAACTTGCCCGACATGCCACGAGTCACTGTTTCGACCTTTGGATCTGAAAAATGCACACAAGAAACTACAGTCCGTTATCTTTCTATACCATTTTACGAAATTTCAATCCAATGCTCAGAGAAAGAGTTATGACGATTTTCCCCAGGTCCCCTGTTTTGAATGTAATTCAGGAGTCTGCAAAAAGACCGACTTCCACAGATCATATCTCCGCCAATATCGCGAAAAATTCTCTAAAATTCTGACCCAAGGTTCAGCGCGATTTCTTCTCAAATGGGTTTTTTTTGCAACTTCTGAAAAGTCACAGAAAAAATGTTATAGCGAAAATTCCACGATGACCTGTTTGGAGCAGCGAAACCCTAGAATCCAAAGCTCTGATACCAAATGGTATGAAACAGCCAAGAAAGGATAGAAAAATTAGATCAAGACTTATATTCAACCTCTTCAAGGGGGAACCCTCCTTTACATACGATAAATGAACAATTCTTGGATGATACAAATGAAAAGAGCTCCTTTCTAATATAGGAGTCTAAGGGCTCATACATAATCAGAGCCGACATAACCATAATATGAAGGCACAATAATAACAATAGTGGGCTTCTATGGGCACAACAGTACAATATGGGCACTACATGGGTACATTAATTATAATAAGGGGGTTGTACTAATAACAATAAGGGGTTACACTAGTAGTATAGGGGCCTAACAGGTTATATCTGCTAAAGCTGTCTAGAAAAGAAAAATATCTCTTACCATCAAGGGTATTGAGTACCTAATCGATGAAAGGAAAGGGGAAGTAATCTTTGAGAGTGGATTTATTCAATTCTTTGAAGTCAATAAAAATGCACCATCTCCCATATTTATTTGGGACTAATACTAATGGAGAGACCCACTCCTTTCATAAACGGGATAGATAAAATCAACATCTAAGAGTTTTTGCAATTCTTCCTATACAACATCTCTTAGAGCTCATTTCATTCGCCTTTAGGGTTTTTGGATAGGTCGGGCTCCATGTTGAATATAGGTATGGTGTGTACAAGTTTTAGGGGGGATGCCTTTCATATCATCATAACCCCATTCAAAGGCATCTGAACTGATATACAAGGATTTACCTGAACTAATCTCAACCAGAGTAGTATGAGGTTCAAGAGTACACAAAGGTGTCACTAGCGATGGTGGTGATGGAGGTTGAGAGTCATATCTTTCCTAAAAATATAGACTAAAACTCTGACTCAATGACTCTTAAGTAGGCATGGTGTCTAGATTGTTCAAGAAGTCTTGAATGCCACCATCCTATGAGGACTTGGAATTTTTATGTTTCGAGCAAACAAGCTGAGTTTCCTCATCACTATTTTATTCTAACCATAAAGTGTCTCGAAGCTCCTGCATGGATCCAGCGGGTGGATATAAGGTGACCTTCTTTCTGGAATCTCCATGGGAAATATACATATCACCTCAACGAGATCCGTTATAAGCATTAGCTGTAGCAAGCCATGGTCATCCCAAGATCAAGGTATGTCCTCCCACAAGGTTCTTTGGTTAAAGCACAATGAAATTTGCGAGATATTCCCAAGAATTTAAGGAAATGACCACATCATCCAACACCTCTTCCAGCTTGATTTTATATCTATCCACCAGTTCAAGCACAGTGGTAGTAGGATGAATATGGACCAATACAAGTTGATCCATGGTTTGCTTGGTCATAACATTAATGGTTACCCCTACTTCTATAAGTACATTGGAGACAAGAACATCACCTATCTCACCAGAAACAATAGGGTCTCTGGGTTCAGTATATTTTTCCATGTGAATACACCCCGTCATCAACTCTGCTACTCTACCAACAAATTTAATAGTTTGAGGTTCCAATCTTCTCCTTCTTGGCTTCTTGAGATAGAGTTCCCTAATGATTTTTGTAGAGATGGGGATCTCTTTGATAGCTTGGAGCAAAGATACCCTTATGAAAAGGTTCCTAAGCTTAGAAGCAAGGCTAGACTCATGAATGGGGTCTTTCTTCAACACAACTAACCTCTCTGGATAGGGAGGTTGGCTAGAAGAAGATGACAATGGATCCAAATGTATAGGGATAGGCTGAATGGTGTCATATTTTTTAGAATGGTCAATAGTTTCATCCTCTCCTTTCTCATTAATAATCACCATAGGTTGCTTTTGATTTTCTGAGGTTACTACCTTCCGTGATCTCAATTGGAGATCATTGACTCCAACTGGCATAGTCTGATATACCGATGAAGAAAGCGGGTTCATAGAATGGATCATATGTAATGCTTTATTATTGGGGTTGGGTAAAGGGCAATGAGGAAGCTGAGAAGGTTGAAATGGTGGAGGTATAGGTAATTGTGGCATAGGTTGACTCATCTGAGGTAATGATGGTTGAGGCATTGGGTAAGGTGCATATGTAGGAAGGTATGATTGCATAGGTGCAGGATAGGAATGCTGTGAATGATGTGAATGGTTTGACCCTCTCCATCCTTATTTCCAAGATTTGTAGGGTTGTCCATACTAATATTGATTCCCATGATGCCAATGTTGAGAGAGACTAGAATTAGGATAAGAATATGAGTGTGCATTATAACCAAAAAATTTTAGTGGAGGATCAGGAACCATACATGCACATACCTGAGGCCAATTTCTTCATGCTCCCATAGAATGTAGTGATTGAGCTTCAGGTTGTCTCCCTTCAAGTACAAATTTCAGCCCAAGTATGGAGGGACATCTTTTTGTATCATGGTTATCTGCAGAAATTGAAAATTTATTAGTTTCTTTAATATCAAGAGGATATTCTCTTAAAGGATGCTTTCTTCTACATTTAGGACAATAAATACACAATAACTCTCTCTCTTTTACAAGTTTTTGTTGAAACTTCAAAGAGTGTATTCCTTTACTAACAATATTCATTATCTAAATTTTCATATTGTCCATTTTGTTTTCTAATCCAACAATCTTAGCATCAATATATTCAGTTTTCATTTTTCTATTCTGAATTGCTTTTCCAGATCTATATTGGATTCTTGAGAATTTCCTGCACAAGTCATAGATCTGATCAAAAGTATTTTGAGCAATATCCCCTTGTCCTCATAGATTTAAATTATTTCTAGCATCATGAGTAAGCCCACGTAATAACAAGGTTCTAATGGTACTTGGATCAAATTTGTGCTTTGGCCTTTGAAGGATATACATAAACCTCTCCAAGTAGTCCGATAAAGTCTCATCATCATTTTGTACAATAGTAACAATTTCATCTTGAATATCTCTAGGTTTATAATATTCCTTATATTTTGACAAGAACACTCTCTTCATTTTCTCCGAAGAAGATATAGTGTTTCCTCCTAGTCCCATGAACCAGTGAAGTGCTACGTCCTTGAGAGTTGCAGGAAATAACTTTAACTTATGGGCATCAGATGAATAACCATAACTCGTACACAAAATATCAATATCAAATAAGAAAGGGTCCGAGTCTTCATGCACCTTACCATAAAAATGAGGAAGAGCTGATGGTGAAATATTTTTCATTTGTACTTGTGTATCACAATCCACAATCGGGAATTCGAAAGTGGATTGTTCCTCATTTACCTGATTTTCACCACTTCCTTCTGCATGGTCTTCCATATCTGCCATTGTTGTTCTTCCACACGAACCACTCTCAAGAGGCAGAAAAGGCCAACTATGGATTCCAAAAATCCCCTTCTTCCCCTTTATGGGTTGTGTCACACCTGGATCACTGCTACTAGAGCCTAGGCGAACTGTTCATACGTGATGAGTCAGAGTTTGTTTAGACTTTTTGCCTACAAAAGAAGGACCAATATAAGTGTTGGTTTCAGATTTATCAGTATTTCTTTGGCCCCTAGTGGGCTTCAAACCCCTATCTCTTTTAGGCATTCATTTCAAAAATGACAAAATGAAATTCAAATAAAAACTACAATTTTCAGAAAAATAAATAAGCACCTATAAATTCCTTGAAACAATAGATGCACACTGCAAAAACAAATAATAGCAGACTTAGCCCTATTACAAGAACATAGAAAATTCATACCAATTCAAATCGCCTCCCCGGCAACGGTGCCAAAATGTTGGGTGCACGAATTGTGCTTAAGAAAAGTCCTCAACACTTAATTGTCAACCCGTGAATTTTGTAAACCAAAAATTGGGGCACAGGCAATGGATGCGAGAGAAAGAGTGAACATTCTAGATAGTGTTTTGGATACCATAATACCTCATTTATCTTGGAAGAACATTGCACATGAGATGTGGGGTCTCTTCAAAATTTGTTTAAAAATAAGAACGAGAACCGGGTATTTGTATTGGAGGATAAGTTGAAGTCCACCAAGATGTTAAAGGGTAAAAGGGTGACCTCGTATCTGACGAGAATTTGTCACGTAAAATATGAGCTTGTCATCTTGATCGAATGATGGTTAGATCACCTTCTCTAGGGTTGTTGCTAGGGAAATATTAGATCTCTTCTTGACTATGGTGAGACTATGGCTAGGGCTCCTTGTTTAGTTTCCTTTCCTCATGCATCTAAGGCTTCCTCCACTTAGACTTCTCTTACACTTGAACCCAAAACAAGTGGAGAGAACTGAGAGTGAAGTGTGTCCAAATGACTTGCAAGGGACTTGTATTTTACTAAAACGTGGAGCACAAGTGGGGGAAATTTGGTTGCTAGCCAACCTTGATGAATTGCCCTATAAAACAAATAAATTCATATGTCCATGAATACTTATCGGAATCAGATCATCCTTAGATCAATCCTAGACCTCCCGATGAGAGGATTCCAAGAAAAATATCAGTTGATCCATCTATGAGACTGTACTATCTCTCCCATCAGTGCCTTGCACTGCTTCGCTACCATCTATTCTACTCTGATGAACCATGAAGAATAAGAATTGATTGAGAATGTTTCATACCATTCACTACAGACTTGCAGTAAGTCCCATATGAAGAGAGTGTGACATACCACTCTTACTGATCTCAGATCAATTCCAAAATAGAGTGAGTTATATAACTCTTATTGACTTGAAGTCAGTTTCATTGATCCCAGATCAATATCAAAAGAGAGTGTCTCAAATCTCTCATACTCACCTGAAGTCAGTTTCATCAATCCCAGATCAATATCAAAAGAGAGTGTCTCAAATCACTCATACTCACTTAAAGTCAGCTTCATCGATCCGAGATCAATATCAAGAGAGTGTCTCAAACCACTCATACTGACCCGAAGTGAGTTTCATTGATCCCAGATCAATATCAAGAGTGCCTTAGACCATGCATACTCACCCGAAGTTAGTTTCATTGATTTGAGATCAATATCATCCTAGCATAGGGAGTACGGTAGTAACACAATGCGTCCATCATTTCTACTATGGTCCCTATCCTCATTTCCCTACTATTTGGCTAGATGAGAGGTACTTCCCATGAGTCTGGGACTCCATGGATAGGATGTCTCAACAGGAGAAGGATGAACCACTCATCCTGCCTAAATGTCGCAAGGGGTATCCGAGTGGAAGGCTGAACCACTCACCCTGTACGCAACAGATCACTAGGGGAAGGATGAACCACACACCCTATGATTGTGTCTCAGTAGGAGAACAATGAACCACTCATCCTCTATACATATCAAACCACTAGGGGAAGGCTAGACCACTCACCCTATGGTTTCTCATCGCTCCACAATGTACACCCAAGCCCCTCAGAGCTCCTAGAGCTCAATTTCCATATCATACAGGACCCTTATGATAGAGATTCCCCACGACTCCTAGTCGTTCTCGGAAAGTCACAAATTTGATCTCTCCCATAGTCTTCGACAGAATGTCAGAGACCTGCACATGACTCTCAATGCGATAGAGCCTTCTTACTCATCGATGTACCATATCTCAGATAATGTGGTACCTTGATCTAGGTGGATGTTGGTGGCCACCCACCTATCCCACTTGGACCCCCACAACTGTCTCTTTTAGTATTTCAGTTTCCTCAATTGTAGTAAAATTTAGTATTTTTAGGTGTTTTTCGGGTCTTGAACTTCCAGAGTCATTTTGAGGCCCTGAACGATGTTTTTTGGAAAACTTGAGTGCAACATGGGTCCATTGTAGGATGTTTCTCTTCCAAAATTTGTAGTCCTCGGATAGATATTTCTAATGACATATTGTGTGCATCAAACAAGATCATATGCCAAAGTTACGACCCTCGGAAGTTGATGTACCAATTTACCCGAAACGAGGCCCATAGTTTGGCGCTTCATCTACTAGGGTTAGGATTTTCGGATGTTTAGTGTTTTCCATTGTTTCCCAAAAATAAATAGGCCTTCGAGCCTCATTGTAACATAGTTCAGAGGCATGTATCTGCCACATCTCTTCTAAGAGATAACCTACCATTGCCCTAGTTGGTTTATTTCCATTTCTGTGTGTAAGAACATTTCAATATTTTACATTAATGAAATGAAGTATTATTTCTGCTACATCTCTATATTGTTGTAGTTTGTTGCATTCATGTTTAAATCCAAACCATACCTGATGTCTATATGTTGTAGACATCATAGAATACGGGATTCCTCACTATTCAAATCCCCCTCTCATTGGCACAGAAGATCATGATGGTATCCATCATGTGTACAAATAGCTCATTGAAGAGCTTCCCCAACTAGGTAACTTCACACAAGGTCATACTTGTAGCTATGTATTTAGTCTCAGTAGTGCTCAAAGAAATTGTCTTCTGCTCAATTCTCATCCAAGATATTGTAGCAAAACCTAAAGAGAACCATCACTCATAAGTGCACTTGCGATCCTCCACACTGCTTGCTGAGTCAACATTTGAATAATCATGTAGCTTCACACTTACGGCAGTGCATCTCAATCCATGAGAGATTGTGACCCAAAGATATCTCAAAATATTCTTAGCACCAATTGAGTGAGGCTCAACCATGTATGAGCTCAACATGCTAACTTCAAAACATATATATGAATGGGAGTTCACCAAGAAAATCAATGCTAGAATGAGTTTATGAAACTAAGAGGCATTTCCAAAATCAGGTCTACGTCCCTACAACATAACTTCTAAAAGTTAAGCTCCATGAAGGTAGTAACAAGCTTGCAGTTCACCATTCCAAATCTGGAATTCAACTTCCTATTACTTTTGCAAATGAGAGGGTCTATACCTGTCAGAAAGAGGTTATCCTCAGAAGCTGCCAATCTGAGAGGTCTATCATCCACAACCTTTAAGCAAAGGTTTGGATCTTCTTCACTCATAGTGAATCTCAACTTCACTAGACAGTTATCAATCCTATTGTATCAAGCCCGAGATGTTAGCTCTAAATCATAGAGAGCTTCCTTCAACCTCCATATATGAGATTCCTCATCATGAATCTCAAACCCCGTGGGTTGTTTCAAACCTATGGACCTGCTACATGGGGCTAATGATCCCCTTGTAAGATTTCCCTTTAGTACATCTCAGAAATGTACCTGCATGCTCTTCTTGAATTCAAGCATACCTATCACCATCTGACTCACATCAGGTTGTGCTCCATAATAAGAAAACCTCCAGTGCTATAAACGAGATGTGTCAATTGACGTGGTCCCCAATGGACTTCTTGCAACTTGATACAAATTGTCAACCCTGAATCCATGAGTAAAACCATATTTGAAAAATTCATTGTCCAACACATACGTTTCCATTGACGAATGCCACCCTGAAACCTTTGACTTCCATTGCAAAAATGGACACGATGTTCTTCTTGCGATCAGGTACATAAAGAGTTTATTTAAAATGAATTGAGTTACCTTGATTCAATTGAGAGGTAACATTCCCTACACCATTTCCAGGATAGGTGGCATTGACTCCAAGTATAGTCCCATGATTTTTTCCATATCTACCAAATTAGAGAGAGAACCCTTCTATCACATGAAGTGCCTTGCAGTACTACAATCAATAAGCCATATTCGTAAAGATTCTGGAGGAGACGGCCAATATAAGATAATTCTTCTCTATCTTATTAGAAACAACACTTAATTCTTCATATCTCGGGTTCCTTGTTCTCTTTGAAGAGCCAACTATTTCCTTGATGAACCGCATGACCTGTCATTCCTCTGATCATTGATGATGTCTATAGAATGATTATTATCATCATCAAGTGAGGTGTCACTACTTTTAGACACTCCTCTAAATAATGGCCAAACTTATTGCAAGCAGGGAATATCCCTTTCCTTGCACCATTAGATCCAAGCTTCCCATTGAAGTGATGTTAAGGTAGGCCATCAGAATCTGTGCTATTCTGATAATATTCTCTGCTTCAACTTCACCCTTGGTGAATTTAAAGAGGGATGAGGAATCCATTGAGCCTTTTGTCCTATCCCAACTGTCTTCAGTGATTGTTATTCCGGTATTGATTGGGCTTTGTCTTCACCTCAGTTGTGATACCATTTTAATTTAAGGTATGTTCTATTCTTAGAGAAATTTATTTCATTTTTCACAGTTAACTCAATATCTTTTCTAGATTAGCAATCACATCAGCATAATAGTAAATTGTAGATAGAAGATAAACATAAATCGTATAAGACAATCCAAGACAAGAGGACATGAGATGTGGTGTTAGCGAGGGACAAACCCCAATGTGGGGAAACCCTTGATCAATTTTTCTTATATGTTCTTCAATAGTTCAACAAAGAGAGAGAGATAGAGAAATAGTACATGTATAATAGAAGTCAATACTTTGACTTATCTAAATAAGAGCATAGATCATCTCTAATAAGATGATACATGAGATAGACGATACATTAAATCAAGTTCCTAGGCATGAATTAAGGAGGCCACATCTTAATACACCATAATATCTTATTGCAACCAAAAGGATGCCCCAATTCCTAATTCCTAGTAAGCCAATCTACAACTTGAGGAGTGCCCCAACATTCTATTTGCAATTTTGTTAGGAACAATGTTTCATCGCCCTATAATTTATTATGCAATAATTTATCATCCACAACTAAAAGCATTCCACAACACCTTATGTAGGCCATGACTTGCCTTAGAACCACCCTACCACCCTGCCTTAGCACCACCCTACTACCCTTAAGAATTATGGGCCCACTACTTGCCCAATCACCTACCTTGCACCACCTGCTGCTCAAATAGAAAGGATGACCATGTTTCATAATTTTCACTCTATAGAGTTTTTCTATCCTACCAAAACCTCCTACACAAATTTCACCATTAGCAAATCGATCGAGTGAACAAACATTGCACATCATTCACCACTCCCTATCACTCACAAGTGCAAATCACTCATTGTCACTACTCATGTAGGCCATTGCACATCTCAATTGAACCATTGAATTTCAAAATCAATGGTCATTGCTTAAACTAATCATTGTACCAAATCAATTAATCTGCAGTGGTCATTGTACCACACTATTAATGTAAGGATAAGGATCATATGGTCATGAAGTAGTCAACCACATTAGTTTGCTTCACTATACGAAACTGCCCATCATATTGCAACATGTAGCACTGCTCTCGAATGATGGCACAAAGCAAGGTGCCTCAGGTCATCCCTATGACCTCCGTGAAAACTTCTCAAACATAGCCCAAGGAGGGTACCAACATATGTCTAATTATTGTTTCTTAAATATTCAATTACTTAGATCCATCATCACCCACTTCAATCAATGTGAAAGATATTTGTCACATACCCAATGTAACATTTTTACATAAATGTTGTCACATCACATCAATTAGCCAAGCTACAACATGCTTCTCAAGACAAGAATCTTGGTCATCACAAGTACATTCACAAAATACTTGCCATTGTTTCACTCTTCTGAAGGTCAATATATCATATCAATGGCTAAGTGTCAACTTGTTGTCCTAAATGTGAGGACAAAGTTAATATATCATGTCAAGGTCAATTTCTTTTATTGTAGTTTGAGGAAACTCTTGCTACATACATAACATTAAAGTATCATTAGTTCTACATATCAATCCCAAACCATATTGTAATGAATTTTGGAAAGTCAAATAATATCATCAATGTATTGTACCTATCCCAAGTCATATATTGTCATCAACTTATTGTACATGTATCAAGCATACTACTATGCCAAAGTACATACATTAAAAGGTCTATGTAAAGTATAATGTCATTCTAAACAATCGCTAAGATCTTATCACTATTTGCATTGTTATACTATGACTCTTAAAAAGTGTTTATTCATTAAAATTCATTGCTTTATGGTGTCACTTTCGTGACACCAAAACTCTCTCCGCACATTGACTTTCAGCCTTACATCCTACTCACAACTAGAAGGATGAAACTTGTCACTTTGTTTGATTCCTCGATCTAAGGTCCTTGATCTATTACGATTTTAGGTTGAACTATTATCATTATTTTAAAACCACCTATTAGGTATTACATAAATAAAAAAGTGTAGAATTCTTAATGTTCCCATGGCTATGTCTCAGAAGTGATTTGGTCAGATGACCTCTGCCTGTGTTCAACTAAATTCTATATGCTTTGACTTTTACCTATGAAGTATCATTGCTCCGCTCTTCTCCAACATTTTCTTCTCGTCAGGTTAATAATTATATGGCTTTTCATAAATTGATAGATGTATTTTTTTTCTTAATTTTCCTTTTATTATTATTATGATTCATAATTGTATTTCTATCTAATTTGATTACATTCTTCTCAAAAAATACAAATTATTTGGAAAAGTGTTTTTAAGAATATAAAATTTTAACAAAATTATTATTTTAGGATTTTGGATACATTTTGGTTTTATTTTGGGTTAAAATGGACAATATCATTAATAAGTTGGACATTAATGTAGTATGGATATAGGTACAATATAATTTGTTTCAACCTAAATCAATCAATAAAATGTGTTCCATATGTAAAAGCTTGATCTCGTAAAACAAACTTAGGTTTTCTCTCTTTTACTCTATTATATTGGTGACTTAAATATTTCATATGGTATGAGAGTTGGGTTTTCTATTTTCCTCTCATTCAATACTCTATCTCCACCAATTGCCTCTTCTTACAATACTCTTCTCTAAAGTATATAGAATCCTTTTTTTAGTGGCAAGAATTAAGAATACTAGTCATTGACCATGAAAGCGTTGTTTAGGTCACACTATCTATGGGTAATTGTAAGGAATGTTTACACAAAACCCCTAAATGTGCCATCATACAATGCACTCACACAAGCTTAGAAATGCATTTTGAAAAGCATAGGATGAAAGATTCATGACAAAACAAGTGACAATATATTCCCCAACAAAACAAGAAATGAGGTACATGAGAACACGTTAAAATTGCAAAATTGCAATTTCTATAAAGGGATATTGAAAACACAACAATGAAAGAGTGTGATTAAGTGGAACACTTTTTAGCCCATCAGTAAAATTAAATAACATGGGGAGTTTGTATAAAATAGGAAGCTCATTGAAAAAGTGTTTAAAATTATTTCTTCAAAAATTGATATCCTTGTTATGGGTTTAGAAGAAACAAAAGATTCGAGTCAATCTTGTGTTGATGACTTGCATGGCTCTCTAATAAAGCATGTGTATAGGCTCAATAGGTTAGATAACAAATTGGAAAATTCTTTTTCATCTAAGGATTCTATAAGTTGATGTAGAGACATGCATAATTTCAATCCTAGGATGAGAGCTTCACAAGAGTAGTCCTACAAATATTGTTAGAAGAGTTCAAACTCATAATTTTAATCACTCATGCTTTCACATATTTGATAAATATAGTTCTACACTATTCTAAATTCTAATTTAATTATGTTCTTATTTAAATATTGGAAAACTATATTTTCTTGATGGATCTAATTGATATTAATTTGAACAATGAATTCAAATAGATATACATGTCATTATTGTTAAGTATTTAGCAAATTGATGACAAGTTTGTCTTTGTTTTAACCACAATTGTATCAGATCTTTTTGCTGAATTTGAATTAATTTTACTTGAATTTAGATATGTTTACAAGTAACTATTATCAAATAGCTAAGTGTACATATTTTTCTCAATAAGTTATAGATATTTCCTTGATCTCTCAATTTATTTTTAATCCAAATTCAAAACTAGTCTAAAATGTCTTTATCCTGATTTTATTTTTTCTCTTGATTTAGATGAGGCCTTTATGTTTTTGTAATCTAGATAGACTTAGGATTTATTTTTTGTTTCTTGTGTTTTAGACTAGATTCACATTTATATTAATTTACTGCATTTTTAAAAGTCTCATTTTTCATGAGCAAGTTCATTGGTGGCTAGCTCTCGTGTCAAATGAAAAATTTTCTTTCTTGCAATTGCACTAGTTCAATTGCCTCTTCTTGTTTATTCTAAATTAGAAACATCACAAGCTGGCACTGAGAGGGAGAGGGAGGGATACTTGGACTGAATTGGACCAGTCACAACCACTAGCCCAATTTGGGGTTTGGAGAGCAACTTTTGAAATGTTGATGAGGTCATTTTTGGCCCTTAGCTCTTTTTGGGCTAGGAGGGCCACTAACCAGTATTCCTTTTAGAATTTTGTTTTTTCAAATTTTATCTATTTATAATGGCTCCTTCCAAACTTACTATCTGGAATTGCTTTCATAACAAACAACTACCACAAGTCCAATGAAGGTAGTAAAAAACTTCTCAAAACAAAGTTTAAAGGTAAGAGAAAAATTTCTTCTTTCGAATCATATTGTTCAATTTATTTTAAATTGTAACGATAACTTTATGGATGACAGACGAAGACAAAGATGACTAGTGTGTATCATTAACAATTACATCTGTATGTACTTGGGACTAATTTACAATAATTTTCTTGGGGATTTCAAGAGTATGATTACACTAAGGTATGTGTAGAACTTGAAAATTGTTAATTTAAGTTATGTTCTATGTTTAGAGAAATTTATTTCAATTTTCACAGTTAGCTCGATATCTTTTCCACATTAGCAAACACATTAGCATAATAGTAAATTGGAGATAGAACATAAACATAAATGGCATAAGACAAGCCAAGATAAGATGAAGCAAGATGTGGTACTAACCATGGATAAACCCCGAAGTGGGGAAACCCTTGATCAATTATTCTTATATGTTCTTCATTAGTTCAGCAGAGAGAGAGATAGTACATATACAACAGAAGTCAATACTTTGAATTATCTAAATAAGAGAAGAGATGATCTCTAAGAAGATGATACATGAGGTAGCTAAAATGAGTTTAAGATATTATCCTTCAAATGATTCTCCAAGGTGACTCCATCAGCATACTGCACCTATCATTGTGATGCACCACATTATCATGCTCCACCTCATTCTGTTGCACCATGTTGCACCCATCATCATTATGTTACATCTCATCAGGCTTATCTAATCTAACACCATGCTGCATCAAATTGCTGCATCTAGATAGGTAGCTGCATCCATTGGTTGTATCTAAACATGTTGCATCAACCATTTAGTATCCAACCATTATGCTACATCTCCTAGAATGTTATCCACCTATTACTTAAGAAGGGACACTACTTATGTCATGCTTCCACACTTCCTTAGCTGTTAGCTATGGCCTATAGCCTAGCATAGCAACAAGATAAGCTATGATACAATAGTCCTAGGACACACACAAGGTTGTCATCAACATGTGGCCCACTAAAATGCAATGTCGATCTGTGTGCTATTGGAGCTTCTTCTCATCAAGGTATAGAGGTTTCTCATTGTTGTAATAGTTCCTTTAGCCTACAATATAGCCCTTCTAAACTTCTCATGAGAACCTCTTGTGACATCTTATAGGGTATCCTCATAAAACATCTAAAGAGACCTCTCCCTTCAACGTGGCTCGTCTTTAGGACTGCGGCCAAGATGTGCACCTAAAACACATTCTTAGGATTGTTAACAATGTCTCTTTCTTATAGCTGATAGGTGGTGTAGAAGACTGCAGCTAGGGCTTCATTTCAAGCTTCTCTTGATGGGTTATGGAGGCCTCCCTAATGCATTGAGGATCCTTCTTTTAGAACAGAGACACTGTCTTTATATACTGTGGAAAGACGTGAGGCTAGGGCATGAAGGAACTACGACTAGGGAAGGATAGGACTAGGCATTAGGGCAACCTTTATAGGCCTCCTTCACCATGCTAGATCTCCATCTGGAACTATGGCTAGGCATCATGAACTGTGTTTAAGTCTCCTTGATTGATTGGCAGTTAGAACACCTTCTTTAAGATTGTTGCTAGGGTAGTATTAGATCTCTTCTTGACTACGACAACACTATGGCTAGGGCTCCTTTTTTAGTCTCATTTCCTCGTGTGATTAGGGCTTCCTCCTCTTACACTTCTCTTCCACTAAAACCCAAAACAAGTGGACATAAATCAAGAGTGAAGTGTGTCCAAATGACTTCCAATGCACTTGTATTTATACTAAAACGTGGATCACAGGTGGGGGCAGTTTGGTTGCTAGCAGAACTTGACGAATTGTCCCATAACATGAATAAATTCATATCTCCATGAATACTTATCATAATCTAATGATATTTGGATCAATCCTACACCTATTAATGAGAGGAGTGTTTGGCCCTAGCTGACAATTTCAACACTCCCTCTCAACTAGGGAGAACTCCATCTGTTGATACATCTTCAACACTCTACTATCTCTTCCATGAGTGCCTTCCATTTCTTTGCCCTTCTTTGCTCTGCTGCTCTACTTTTCTCTGTTGGACCATGAAGAATAAGAATTGATAGAGAATGTCTCATACCATTCTCTACTAACCTGAAGTGAGTCCCATATGAATAGACTGTGACATACTACTCTTACTGATCCTAGATCACTTCCAAAAGAGAGAGTTATATCACTCCTAGTGACGTGAAGTCAGTTTCATTATCTGGTATCAATATCAAAAGAGAGTGTCTCAAATCACTCATGCTCACCTAAAGGCAATTTCATTGATCCAAGATCAATATCAAGAGAGTGTCTTAAACCACTCATACTAACCCGAAGTTAATTTCATTGATGTGAGATCAATATTAAGTGAGTGTCTCAAACCACTCATACTCACCCGAAGTGAGTTTCATTGATCCGAGATCAATATCATCCTAGCATAGGGAGTATGGTAGTAACATGATGCATCCATTGATACTACATTGGTACCTATCCTCATTTCCCTACTCATTGGCCATATGAGAGGTACTTTCCTTGAGTCCTAGACTCCATGGGCAAGATGTCTCAACAAGATAAGGATGAACTAATCATCTTGCCTACATGTCACAAGGGGTATCCTAGGGGAAGGATGAAAGACTCACGCTGTACACAATAGATCACTATGGAAAGGCTGAGCCACTGACCCTATGATTGTGTCTCAGTAGGGGAAGGATGAACCACTCATCCTCTATACATAGCAAACCATTAAGGGAAGGTTGGACCACTCACCCTATGGTTTTTCATCGCTCCACAATGTAACCCCAAGCCTCCCAGAGTTTCTAGATGTCAATGTACATATCATATAGGGCCCTTAGGATAGAGTTCCTCCATGACTCCTAGTAGTTCTCGGAAAGTCACAAATTTGACCTTTCCTATGGGCTTCGACATAATGTTGGTGACCTACACATCAGTCCTTATGCGATGGAACCTTCTTTCTCATCGATATACCATATCCGAGACACAATGGTACCTGATGTCTATATGTTGGATCGATCATAGAATACAATATTCCTCAATAATCGAATCCCCCTCTCCTTGACACAAAAGATGATAGTGGTATCCATCATGTCTAAAAACAACTCACTAAAGAGCTTTACTAATGAGGGAGCTACACACAAGGTCATCCTTATAGTTATGTATTCAGTCTCAGTAGTGCTCAAAGCAATCATCTTCTACTTCTTGATCATCGAGGATACTATAGAAGAATCCAAAGAGAACCAACACTCATAGGTGCTCTTACGATCCTCCACATTGTGTGTGTAGTCAACATTCGAATAATCATGCAGCTTCACATTTCTAGCAGTGTATCCCAATCCATGAGAGATTGTGACTTGAAGATATCTCAGAATATTGTTGGCACCAATCGAGTGAGGCTCAACCATATATGAGCTCAACATGCTAACCTCAAAACATATATTTGGGAAAGATTTTTGGGAAAGATTTCACCAAGAACATCAATGACACAATGAATTTATGAAACTCAGAGGCATTTCCAAATCAGGTCCGACATCCCTACCACATATCTTCTGAAAGTTAAGCTCCATTGACATAGTCATGGGCTTGCAGTTCACCATTCCAAATCCAGAAGTAAACTCCCTCTTACTTTTACAAATGAGAGGGTCTGCATTTGACAGAAAGAGGTCGTCGTGAGAAGGTGCCTGTATGAGAGTTCTATAATCCGAGACCTTCAAGCAAAGGTTTGGATTGGCTTCACTCCTAGTGAATATCAACTTCGTTAGACATATATCAATCCTCTCATATCAAGCTCGGGATGTTAGCTCTAAATCATAGAGCTTTCTTCAACTTGCATACATGAGATTAGTGATCATGAATCTCAAACACCTTGGGTTGTTTCAAACCTGTGCACCTTCTACATGAGGGGAATGGTCCCCTTGTAATATTCTCCATCGGTACATCGTGGACATGTACTTCATGCTCTTCTTGAATTGAAACATCCCTCTTACCATCTGACTCACATCCGGTGTGGCTCCATAACAAGAAGACCTCTGATGCTATAGACGAGATGTGTCAACTGACATAGTCCCCAATGGACTTCCTACAACTTGATACAAATTTTGAACCTTGAACCCATGAGTAAAATCATCTTTGAAAATTTCATTTTCAAACACATACCTTTCCATCGATGAATGCCACCCTGAAAC
The DNA here is from genome assembly GCA_000404065.3 of Pinus taeda. Lineage (NCBI taxonomy): Eukaryota > Viridiplantae > Streptophyta > Pinopsida > Pinales > Pinaceae > Pinus > Pinus taeda. The sequence continues at coordinate 56,046 of APFE030247285.1, read as the reverse complement.
CTTTGACTTCCATTGTCGAAATGGACATGAGGTTCTTCTTGCGATCAGGTACATAAAGAACTTCTTTTAAATGAATCGAGTTACCCTCATTCAACTGATAGGTAACATTCACTACACCTTTTCTCGGATAGGTGGCATTCACTTCAAGTATAGTCCCATGATTGTTTCCATCTCTACCAAATTAGAGAGAGCACCCTTCTATCCAATGAAGTGCCTTGAAGTAGTACAATCAATAAGCTAGATTCCCAAAGAGTGTGGAGGAGAGGACCAATATAAGATAATTCTTCTTTATCTTATTAGAAACAAATTTGATCCTTCATAGGTGGGGTTCCTTGATTTCTTTGAAAAGTCGGCTATTTCCTTTACGAACTACATTACTTGTCATTCCTCTGGTCTTTGAAGATGTCCCTATAATGATTGTTATCATCATCAAGTGATGTGTCACTATCTTCAGACACCCCTTTGCATAATGACTGAACTTATTGCAAGCACAGAATCTGCCTTTCCTTACACCTTATATCTAGACTTCCCATTGAAGCGATCTTAAGATAAGCCATCACAAGATTCTGCTATGCTATTTTGAAAATATTCTCTGCTTCGACTTCACCTTTGGTGAATTTGAATAGGGATGATGAATTCATTGAGCCTTTTGTCCTTTCCCAACTGTCTTTAGTGATTGCTCTTTCACTCCTTCTTGGGCTTTGTCTTCACCTCAACTCTGATACCATTTTAGTTTAAGGTATGTTCTATGATTAGAGAAATTTATTTCAATTGTCATAGTTAGGTCAATATCTTTCCTAGATTAGAAATCACATCAACATAATAGTAAATTTCAGATAGAACATAAACATAAAGACAACACAAGACAAGAGGACACAAGATGTGGCACTAACCAGGGACAAACCCCAATGTGGGAAAACCCTTGATCAATTCTTTTTATATTTTTTTCAATAGTTCAGTAGAGTGAGAGAGAGAGAGAGAGTACATGTACAACAAAAGTCAATACTTTGTGACTTATCTAAATAATTGTAGAGATAATCTCTAAGAATATGATACATGAGGTAAATAAACTGATTTTAGGACATGGTGCTTCAAATCATTCTCCAAGGTGGCTCCATCACCATGCTTCACCTATCATTGTGCTACACCTCATCATCATGCTGCACCTCACTGTGCTGCACCATGTTTCACCCATCATCACTACGCTGCATGTCCTCATGCTTCACTAATCATGATTGTACCCATCACTGTGCTCAATGTATGCTCCAATGTATCTTCATGGTGCACCACTCTCATTAAGCTTCTCTTCATAACAAGCTCCCATATTCGGCTGCACTCATCATTATGTTGCACTACAATGTTGTCTCTAACACCATGCTACATCCAACTTCTGCATCTAGATATGTAGCTGTGTTAGGCACCTATAATACTAGTGTAACCCCTTATTGTTATTAGTACAAGCCCCTTATTATATTGATGTACCCATGTAGTGCCCATATTGTTACTAATGTGCCCCATAGAAGCCTACTATTGTTAATATTGTGCCCTTACATTATTATTGTTATGTCAGCTCTCATTATATTATGACCCCTTAGACTCCTATATATAGAAAGGAGGTATGTTCATTTGTATCATCCAAGAATTATTCATTTGTGTAATGTAAAGGAGGTTTCCCCCTCGAAGAGGATTAATTCTAAGGCGTTGATCTCTCTCTTCTATCTTTTTGTGAGCTCGCTTCATAACATTTGGTATCAGAGCTTTGGATTCCAGGGTTTCGTTGCTCCAAACAGGTCATTGTGGCATTTTAACTATAACTTTTTTTCTATGATGTTTCAGAAGCTAAAAAAAAAATCCTTTTGAGAAGAAATCACACTAAATCTCTGGTCCAAATTTCAGAGCTTTCTGCGCTATATTTGTGGAGATATGATCTGAGGAAGTTGGTCTTTTTGCAGACTCCTAAATTACATTCCAAACAGGTGACCTGGGGAAAATCGTCATAACTTTCTCTCTGGGCATTGGATTGAAATTTCGTAAGAAGGTATAGAAAGATGATGACTGTAGTTTCCTGTATATATTCTTTTAGAGCCAAAGGTTGAAACAGTGACACGTGGCACTTCATACAATTTCGCTCTTCTTGAAAGGTCTATAATGAGGTCACTATGGGAGATTTGGCATAACTCTTCCTTGGAGAATCCAATTTGGATGAAACTAGTGGCATTGGAAAGAGGATACAGAGGGATACTACAGGTCACAATTTCAGAACTTAAACATCCAAAAGTACAGAGTTACAGTTATTTCAAGATCGAGCTCCTAAATTCAAGAAAAAACAAGATGGGGAAGTTTGATGGCAAGGATCCGGTAAATTGGATACTTCAGATGGAGCAATATTTGATCTACATGGTGCACCACTATTACAAAAGGTATGTATTGCATCTTCATACTTAGAACCAGATCAATTTTTATGGTATAAAGGGGTTTGTTCTAGTAAACAACTTGTTACATGGTCAATTTTCATGGAGGAAATGATAGCACATTATGAGGATACAAAGAGCAACACCTTCTTGAGAGCAACACCAAAACAATTGGAAATAGTAAAAGGGTTTTGTTACATAGTGGAAAGTAAAATTATGGAAACAAGCATGTCTACCCCTCAAAAATATAAAGATGGAAGTGTTGTTTCTCCTAGCCTTCCACAACCTACAAGGGTTACACCACCACAATTGGAAGAAAAAAGAGAAAAACAACTTTGTTACAATTGTGATACCAAATGCACTAAAGGTCATAAGTGTGTTGAGAAGAAATTATTTTACATAGAGTTTGAAGAGGAGGAAGAAAAGGATCAGGAAACATCAAAAGAAGAGGATATATGCCAGTACCCAACCTGAGAGAAAGAAGAAATGAATCAGACCATATCTTGTAAAGCATTGGCAAGAATTACCACTACTCAAACTCTCAAGATAGAAGGACATATCAAGAAGAAAAAGGTGCAATAAGTGAAGTATCACATCGAGAAAGAAGAAATGAATCCAACCATTTATTGTAATTCATTGGTCAGAATTACCTCTCCTCAAACTATCAAGATAGAAGGACATATCAAGAAGAAAAATGTTCAAGGAGTGAAATATCACATCGAGCATCATGAAATGAATTCGACTATATCTTGTAAAGGATTGGAAGAAATTACCACTCCTCAAACTCTAAATATAGAAGGACATATCAAGAAGAAAAATGTTGAAGTAGTGAAAGATCACGTCGAGCATCAACAACAAGTTCTCCAACTTTTAATGGACAATGCCACTTTGGTGCAAAATCGAATGAAACAGCAGGTAGATCAACATCATAGTGAAAAATGTTTTGATGTAGGTGATTGGGTACTTTTACTGCTACATCTCAAAGAAGCTATTCATGAGAAGGAAATGTTGGCAATACTACATGCACTTAATAAATGGTGACCTTACCGAATGGGAAGACACTTCAAGGTAAAAATGGATCATGATAGTCTTAAATACTTTTTAGAACAACTATTATCTTTTTAAGAACATAAAAAATGTGTGAAAAATATGTTGGGTTATGAGTTTGACATCATCTATAGAAAATGGAAGCAAAATTTTGTTGTAGATGCACTCTCAAGAAGGGATGAGGACGTCGAAGCATTGTTTTGTGTTATTTCTATTATCCAACTAGATTGGATAAACGAAGCAAGGGATGAATGGAAGAAGGATGAAGAAGTATGCCCACTTATTCAAAAGTTGAAAAAGATCCATATTCAAACAATATTGCAAAAAATTGAAGAGGAAGGAAAAATCATATTGGAACCTGGAGCATTCACAGAAACAAGAACCTGACAGCTATGAAACCGACCAATTCTAGAGTATCTCATCAAGTGGAAGATCTTAGCCGCTGAAGATTCCACATGGGAGGACAAGAATTTTATACAGAAGCATCAAGAGCTACTCAAGTGTTGAGGACAACACTTTTTGAAGGAGAGGGGCATGTTAGGCCCCTATAATACTAGTGTAACCCCTTATTGTTATTAGTACAACCCCCTTATTATATTGATATACCCATGTAGTGCCCATTTGTTACTATTTTTCCCTATAGAAGCCCACTATTGTTATTATTGTGCCCTCACATTATTATTGTTATGTCGGCCCTGATTATATTATGACCCCTTACACTCCTATATATAGAAAGGATGTCTTTTCATTTGTATCATCTAGGAATTGTTCATTTTTGTAATGTAAAGGAGGTTGCCTCCTCGAAGAGGCTGAATTCTAAGAAGTTTATCTCTCTCTTCTATCTTTTTGTGAGCTAGTTTCATAACAAGCTGCATCCATTAGGTGTATCTAAACCTATTGCATGAACCATGTAGTATCCAACCATTATGCTGCATCTCCTAGAATGTTGTCCACCTCCTACATAAGAAGTGACACTAGTTCTATCATGCTTCCACACTACCTTAGCTATTGGCTATGGCCTATGGCCTAGCCTAGTAGCAAGATAAGCTATGATCCTACAGTCCTAGGATATACACAAGGCTTTCATCAAAATGTGACCCACTGAAATATAATGTTGATCTCTATGCTATAGAAGATTCTTCTCATCAAGGTGTGGAGGTTTCTCATTGTTATAGTAGTTTCTTTAGGCAACATAGAATAGCCCTTGTAAACTACTCATGAGAACCACTTGCGACAGTGTATAAGATCTCATCATAAAACATATCAAGAGACCTCTCACTTAAACATGGTTGGTCTTTAAGCCTACAGCCAAGATGTGCACCTAAAACACATTCTTATTACTGTTAACAATGTCTCCTTCTTGAAGCTGATAGGTGGCGTAGAAGACTACAGTTAGGGCATCATTTGAGACTTCTCTCAACAACATATGGAGGCCTCCTTGTTGCGTTGAGGATCCTTCTCTAAGGACGAAGACATATTCACTATCTGCGATGACAAGACCTGCAGCTAGGGCACCATAGGACTCTGCATTAGGGAAGCATGTGTATGCTTCCTTCATCATGCTAGATCTCCAGCTTGAACTACATGTGTACACTTCCTTCATCATGCTAGATCTCCAGCTTGAACTACAGGTAGCCATGATGAACTATGGTTAAGTCTCCTTGATTGAATGGAGGTTAGATCACCTTCTTTAAGACTGCAACTAAGGTAGTATTAGATCTCTTCTTGACTATGGAGAGACAATGGCTAGGGCTACTTGTTTAGTCTCCTTTCCTCCTGCATCTAGGGCTTCCTCCTCTTAGACTTCACTTCCAATAAAACCAAAAACAATTGGAGAGAAATCAATAGAGAAGTGTGTCCAAGTGGCTTGCAAGGCACTTGTACTTATACTAAAATGTGTAGCACAAGTGGGGGTCGTTTAGTTTATAGAGGACCTTGACACATAACACAAATAGATTCATATCTCCATGAATACTTATCAGAATAAGATGACCTTTAGATCAATCCTACACCTCTTGATGAGAAGAGTCTAAGAAAAATATCATCTTTCATAAATAATATGACCCACATGGAGTTTCGCCCCACTTGCCAATTTTAACAAAAATCCTTGTAGATTTCAAAGTAGGACTTTTAATGATTTTCTTACCTAATTTTAATTATTTGTTTAGCGTTTAATGATGAATATTTACCTTATGAAATGAAAATAATGGCGTAGTTCCAACAAATTTTATCTCTTCCTTGTATTAAAAAAAATAGCAATGAACAAGAAAATGTTATGTTCTTGAGTATATTTACTACTAATAAAATTAGTGTTGATCCCAAAGTTTTTTTAAATTATTTAAATTATGCTAAAGTATAAAATCAACAACTAATTATCCAATTTGAAAATATCAACAACAATAATTCTTTTAACGTCACGCTTCCTATAGCTAATTCCTGTGATTTTCTTGATGCTCACAACTGATTTTAGCCACATAATTTAGACCACCCAAATTTCAATTCTCAAGAATATAAATCTAGTCAATTACAAAACTTTCTTCAGATTATTTCAAGTAATTTTAAATATTATTTATGTGCTGAAAATAATAGTAACAAAATATAATTCAAAACTCATGAATCATTTAGTCATTACAATGATTGTTTTAGTAGAAGGGAGGAATTTCATCCCACCTATTTGAATAGTCATTATGCATCATACCCCGATCATTTTGTTGGTTTGTTTAATGATTATTTAATAGTCCTTGTATCAAAAAAACAATTCTAGCAAACAAGGGAGCTATTATAAATCTATTAAATGAATAATTTCCTTCCACTTTAGATCAAAGTAATGAATCACTCAATGCTTTTGAGGATTTCCATCTATGTCCATTTGATTATTCTTCTTGTTCCAATTTAGATTTTACAAAAAACTATGTCAAATCCATGTATGATGACGATTTCAGGATTGAGAATATTGAGACACTTCACCGTTGAGTGATGGTTATATCAAATTCTCATTAGAATCCAATTTAGAGGTAGTCCTCATAAATTCTTATTTTCAAACTTCTAATCATTTTAATGATCTGAATTTTCTAACAATATATTACAATGTAGATTCTTATTATGATCAAGTTCTGAATTTAAGTCATGATCATGGAATTTTTACACAAGAAAATGTGATAACAAATTCTAATTGTACTATCTTATCTACTATTTGTAAAAATAAAACGCTTATAAATAGATAGTTAACAGATCCTAACAATAGAGTAAAAAGTATTGATTATTCAATTTTAGATACTAACAATTTTCCATAGGTCATACTATTCAAAAATACATCTTTAGAACTTAATTTATTACCCTCCCTCTCTTTGAATTTTCTCAAACTATTAGAAAATGCCATCCTTACGTCCATGATTGATTTGCAATATGCTTGGAGGAAACTCTTCAAAAGAGAATTGCTATAAATAAATTTATTTTCATGAATTTGTTTGAAATAGATATACATAATTGGTTTCATTTTGTTAGAGTACTAATAATTTTATTATTGTCACTAATTTTTGGTATGTACATATAAGTATAAATAAAATACCTCCATTAGCTCCATTGGAAATATCATTTTACTTAGTTTTAGTCTTCCTTCTTATATTAGAATAAGAGTACGATGTTGGAAATACTAAGAGGACTTGTGAATTAGTGTTTATTAGAAATTAGCACTTCGTTAAAACAAATTATAGCATTAGTTATTCTTTAGCATTATTGTTATTATTGTTCAATATATATAAAATTCATTACACAACACCATACAAAAATGTAGAAAGATAAGATAGTAGACATAATATTTTTAGGTGGAAAACTCCCTCCACTTGGAAAACCATTGAATGCTTGTTATTAATTATCTTATTCTTCTCCTTAAAAGAAAAATTCATTACATCAAGTTCTTAGTCACAACTCAAGGAGGCCACAACCCCCTAATTTACAAGTTACAACACACAGGACCCTACTACACCCTAAAATGATGTTGCAACCGAAAAGACACCCCCATTCCTAATTCTTGGTAAGTCAATCCACAACTAGAAGAATTCCATAGCACCTTATTTAGGCTACGACTTGCCTTAGCACCACCCTAACACCTTGCCTTAGGACCACCCTACAACCCTTAAGAATTATGTGGCCACTACTTGCCCAATCACCTAGCTTGCACCACCTTCCACTTAAATAGAAAGGAGGACCATGTTTCATAATTTTGACACTCTATAGAGTTGTGTTATCCTACCAAAACCTCCTACACAAAGCTCACCACTAGAAAATTGATTGAGTGAACAAACAATTCACATCACTCACCACTCCCCATCACTCACAACTACAAATCACTCAATGTCACTACTCATGTAGACCATTTCAGATCTCAATTTAACCATTTCATTTCATAATTAATGGTCATTTATTAAACTAATCACTTTACCAAATCAATTAATTTGCAGTGGTCACTGTACCACACTAGTCATGTAAGGATAATAGTCATATGATCATGAAGTAGTCAACCACATCACTTCGCTTCACTATACCAAACTACTCATCATATTGCAAGCATCTAGCACCTCTATCAAATTATGGCACAAACCTAGGTGCATAAGGTCATCCCTATGGCCTCCGTGAAAATTTTTCAAACTTAGCCCAAGGAGGCTACCAACATATGTCTAATTATTGTTTCTTAGATAGTCAATTACTTGGATCCATCATCACCTGCTTAAATCAATGTGAAAGGAATTTGTCACATACCCAATGTAAAATTTTTACATAAATTTTCCCACATCACATCGATTAGCCAAGATACAACATTATTGTTACGACAAGAATCTTGGTCATCACAAGTACATTCCCAAAAGACATTTGCCATTGTTTCGCTCTTTTCAAGGTCAATATATCATATCAATGGATAAGTGTCAACTTGTTGTCCTAAATTTGAGGTCAAATTCAATATATCATGTCAATGTCAATATATATCACTCTATGACATTTTATATCACTTTCATAGTCATAGTCAATTTCATTGTCTTCTATTTCACTCTGAGAAAACTATTGCTACATACATAAGGTTAGTATATCATTAGTTCTAGATATCAATCCCAAACCATATTGTAATGCATTTTTTCAAGTCAAATAATATCATCAATGTATTGCACTTATGCCAAGTCAAATAATCTCATCAACTTATTGTACATGTATCAAGGATACTACTGTGCCAATGTAAAGACAATAAAAGGTCTATGTCAAGTATAATGTCATTCTAAACAATAGGTGAGATCTTATCATTGTTTACATTGTTATACTAGGATTGTTAACAAATGTTTATTCATTAAAGGTCATTGTATTATTGGAAGAGTAAAGACTAAATATCAATATACCAAATGCATATTATGGTGTCACTCTTATCTAGTTAAGAATTGAAATGAGAGGTTTTTGGACAAGGTTCTAAATCAATTATTAGATTATTGCATTTGAATCTTGAAGTTACTCATTGATTCATGATGATATTGCAATGATTGTCTTATAGTGAAATTCAACATCATATATTAACAATGGAACCTCTCACAAAGATATCTTTCCATATGTCACTTTCTAATCTATATGTCTAGAAGGTTACTTAAGCCACTTTTTTTCATTTTCTACAAGTGAGGGAAAATGATTTAACTCTTCCTAAATGAGGTCCTAAGATTGTATTCAATGCCTTCCAACACGTCACATTACTAGTTGTTATCTTATTGGTCATGTTGGTCTCAAATATAAGAGATTTATGTTTATATGTTTCCACTGCACTGTGATACCAACACCTGTTAATTCTGAATTGCTGAAAGAATAATCTTGAGGCTCCAAGGATAACAAAGGAAAATCCAAGCCTTTATCGAGCATATATGTACAAAAGTATCAAGAGATCATGTTATGCTCTTAACCTGCAAGACGATACCAGAATACCAAATATGCGAAGCAATATACCGAGAGCATAGAATAGCAAGTAAAAATAGCAAGTATTTTATTATTCAGAAAGCAATGTTCACTTGCCCCTTCAAGGGGGAAACCTCCAATAGAGTAGAGCTCGATGACAAAATAAGACATGATCCTCCTCGCAAGGAGTCTCTAACCTTTATATATGACTCATATATGCAATACCATGGATCAATACCATGGGCTTTATTAATACCATCTATCTAATACCATGGCCCATTTGCAACTGACTGTGGTCCCATCATTAATTGTAGGTTAACCACTTACAATTATTAATATGGGCTTTATTGACTCTTTACTATGACTCGATCCCACTACATAAATAAGGGTGTTATGGTGGGACCCTAACATGCCCTCCCCCTTAAGAATAGCCTTGTCCTCAATGCTGAAGCTGCGGAAACTGCTGAAGAATAGTGGCTCGTTCCTGAGTTGCATCTTCAGGAGAGGTGTATTTCCACTTGACGAGGACTTCCCTAATCATGCGGTGACACAAGTGCCGTTCTCATGTGTCTAGGACCTGTTCAGGTTCCTCGAGGCATGAGACATGGAAAACTGGATGGTTTTTTTCAGTGGGTGGCAAAGCTAGCTTGTAGGCTACTTCTCCAATGCGCTGAAGTACTTGATATGGTCCGTAGAATTTTACAGATAGTTTCTGACAACCCTTTTCTTTGAGTGATGTTTGCTTATATGGTTGCAGCCTCAAAAATACCTGATCCCCTTCTTGAAATTGGTGCTGTGAGCGATTATGGTCTACCTGTTGCTTCATGCGGTTTTGAGCTTGATGAAGATTCTCCCTAAGATGGGCAAGCATGGTTGCACAGTTTTGTACGAGTTGATGCACTACTTCTACCTTTGAGCACCCCTTGATATAAAAAGTAGGGGAAGGAGGGAGTTGACCATATACTGCTTCATAAGGAGTCGTTTTGGTGGTGGCATGATAGTTGGTGTTATACCACCATTCAGCTAGAGGTAACCACTGTACCCAAAGATGTTGCTTTTCTGAAGTGAAACACCTAAGGTAGCTTTCCAGACATTTGTTGACGGCTTCAGTTTGACCATCCATTTATGGATGATAGGAAGTACTGAGTTTTAGTTGGGTGCCTTGTAGCCTGCAGATTTCCTGCCAAAAAGTGCTGGTGAATATCGGGTCATGATCGGACACAATAGAGGTGGGCATGCCATGCAATTTGAAGATCTGATCCATGAAAGATTGAGCGACCAAAGTTGGTGTAAACGGGTGGGGTAGGGAGCAAAAATGAACATACTTTGAAAGTCGGTCCACAACCACCATGATGAATGACTTATTTCCTGAATTTGGAAGACCTGTAATGAAATCCATAGAAACCTCTATCCATATTGATGTCAGGATGGGCAATGGTTGTAATGTGTGTGTTGCTTTGATGGTCTCCCCTTTGTGGCGTTGACAGACATCGCATTCTGATAAAAAAGTAAGGATGTCCTTTTTCATGCTTATCCAAAAAAATGGTCCTCTCGTTCGAGCATACTTCTTCTAAAAGCCTGAATGTCCTGCAACGGGTGATGAGTGCAATTCTGCCAAAATGCAGCTTTTGAGGGTGGATGTTAGTGATATTACGATTATGTCCTTGTAGCGAAGAATATCATCCTGCCATGCGTAGCCCTTGGTGGAATTTGGATCCGCCTGCAATTGAGAAATGAGTTGGAAGAGCTCGGGATGTGAAAACCATTCCCTGCAAGCCTCTTCAATCCATTCTGGAGTGGGAAGGGAAATTGCTAGCAGGGTACTTTCCTCCTCAAATTGGCGAGATAATGCATCTACTACATTATTTTCTTGCCCTTTCCTGTAAATGATCTCATAATCATATCCCAGCATTTTGGTGAGCCATTCATTTTGTTGTGGGGAGGATAGGCATTGCTCCAAAAAATATTTAAGACTGAGATGGTCTATGCGGATTTGGTAACGTTGCCCCAGTAAGTAAGGTCGCCAGGTCTCTACTGCATGTAAGATGGCCATCATTTCCTTATCATAGGTAGCTTGGCCCATATTCTTCCCACTGAGTTGTTGGCTTGTGAAGGCCAAAGGTTGACCTTCCTGCATTAAGACCACCCCAATACCCGTACCCAAAGCATCAGATTCAATGACAAAAGATTTGGTGAAATCAGGTAGTGCTAAGACTGGAGTGGAACACATGGAATTTTTAAGAGCTGTAAATGCTTGTTGTTCGTCATCATTTGAGAAGAATGAATTTTTCTTAAGGAGTTGAGTGAGGGGCTTCACAATGCGACCATAGTTGCGGACAAATTTGCGATAATAGCCTGTGAGACACAAAAATCCTCTCAGGCTCTTCAAGGTCTTAGGTCGAGGCCAATCCTGCATTGCCTAGATCTTTTTGGGTTCCACCTTGACACCTTCACGCCCCACAATGCTGCCCAAATACTCAACTTCTTCCATGCCAAACGAACACTTGGACATATTAACAAATAATTTATGCTTGTAGGGCAGTTGCAACAGTAGATCTACATGCTGAAGATGTGCGGCCCATGTGCAACTATAGATGAGGATGTCATCGAAGAAGACAAGGACAAATTTCCTGAGATATGGTTTGAGAAGGTGGTTTATAAGGCTCTAAAAAGTAGATGGGGCATTACAAATACCGAATGGCATGACCAGGAACTCATAATGGCCTTCATGAGTTTGGAAAGCATTCTTTGGATTGTCGACTTCCTTCATGTGAATTTGGTGGTAGCCTGAGCGAAGATCCAGCTTAGTGAAGAATTGAGCCCCATTGAGTTCATCCAGCAAATCATCGACCATCGGGATGGGAAATTTATCTTTGACTGTCAACTTATTGAGGGCCCTAAATTCTGGACACATTTGTCATTCCCCATCTTTCTTGAGCACCATGACCACCGGTGATGAATAAGGACTAATGTTGGGACGAATGACACCTGCTTCCAAAAGTTCCTTGATTATTTTTTCTATTTCATTTTTTGGGTGAATGGATATGTGTATGGATGCACATTTGGGGGTTGGGCCCCTAGAACCAAGGTGATGCTATGATCATGTTCCCCTCTCGAGGGTGGAAGCTCATGAGGCTTGTCAAAAACTCGCAAATGGTTATTTAAAATCCATTGCATCTCGGGATGAATCGACAGAGACTTGGTTTTGACTTCCTGGATGGCACTAAATTGAGCTATAACTCCATGATGGCCCTTTTTTAGCAATTTTTCCATCCTATGCGAGTTGATGATAGAGGGAGCTCCCTCCTGGAGTCCACGGAGAGTATGTGTGGAGTTGTTCTTCTTAAAACTCATATATAACTCCTGGAAATCCATTGTGATTAGACCCAGAGTGCGAAGCCATTCATCACCGAGGACAATGTCGCACCCTCCCATGTGTATGGCAAACATGTGGGTCTTCAACTGATAATCCCCCATTTGAAGTTTGAAATTTTCACAGTGGCCTTCAAATTTCATTATGCCTCCATCTGCAATTTGGACTTGGAAGTTAGAAACTGCTCATACAAAACAATGCACTGCTTCTGCAAGTTTTTGACAGATGAAATTATGTGTACTTCCACTATCAATCAAGACTAATATTGGGCGATGTTTAATAAAACCTCTGATTTTGAGAGTTTGAGGTGAGGAGATCCCTGCCAAAGCATGCAGTGAAATAACCGGTTCATCAGGGACACTGTCCTTGGTTATTGTCTTCTATCGCCTCAGGCTCCTCAAGTGGTGGATCTTCCTCCGATGAGCTGTAATCAGTGGCATCAATTTGAAAAAATTTGGGCTCCTTGCATTTAGGACTTGGGCAGTATTTTTCATCACAGTAGTAACATAATCCCTGCTTTCTTCTTTTGGTCATTTCTGTAGGTGACACCTTTTGAACCTTAAGTGTTTGAGTCATGTTGTGAGCCTGTGGGGGGCGACCCTTGGTGGTGAAATTTGGGCGAATGGACTGGGCTGCTAACGCACATTCCACGTTACGATCTATCTTGCAAGCGTCCATCCATGTGGGAGGGTGGTGCAGTAGGACGTGGGCTTCTACGGCCTCTATAAGACCACTGATAAAACATTCCATGTAGAACACATCTAAGAGACCCCTAGTGTGGAAAGCTAAGGCTTCAAAGGCTGTAACATATTCATCCATTGTGCCAGTCTATCGGAGCTTAGTAAGACGATACAAAAAAGAAGATTCCTTGTCAAAGCGTTCTGTAAGAGCTTTTTTGAAGGTGATCCAAGACACAAAACTTCCATTGCAATGTTGATGCCATTCCCACCATTGCCACCTTTCATTGTCCAAGTACATGCTCCCCACCATAAACTGAGTCTCATTATCTAAGATGTTTTTCAGATTGAAATACTACTCCATTTTTGCTATCCATGCGGTCGGGTGCAAACCATCAAATTTATGCATATCCAACTTGGGAGGTCGCGGATGGCATTGTTGGTGGGTGCCCCAGAGGTGAAGAGAGTGCCCAGACTCACCCTCACTATGTTCATTTCCAATATATGGCTCCTCGTGGGCTTCCTCCTTGCCCTTAGGGATTATGCTAGTTAGTCTGTCAAGCTGAATTTGGAGGGTTTGCGAGGATTGTTCAAGTTTGTCCATCCTCTCATTGGCCATAGCTTGAGCTGTAGTTGCTACCATGCACCAACCTTATGTTCTTGAAATTTGGGACCGCTCGAATTTTTTTTCACTAAGAATTGAATGGTACCACCATGCTCAACTCGTCATCCTGATTCTGATGGGCTAGATCGCCAATAAGCACCCCAGGAGTCACAAACTTTTTTTTTTCCTTCTTTTTTTTGAAAACTCTGAATGGAGTTTTACTCCTTGCTTAGGAATACTACAGTAGCTGACTCCTCAAAATGTCAATGCTGCCAAAAGTCCTACAAAAAGCACACCCCAGTATAGGAACCCCACACAACTACTCAGATTTGGTGGATCTGAGAGATCTGAATGGTGGATGTGATAGCTCTGATCGGTGGAATGGAGTGTTGTTGCAGATCTGCTGGATCTAGTAGATCAAACTGGCTGGTCTGCTAACTCGGGACTGTGAGACTAACGTCTCCTGCTATTGCAAACCCCCTTGCGATATCTGATCTGGCAGAGATTATGCGTGATCCCAAGATAGAAAAGAGAACTATGGTCTCGAGGAGTGTCAGGTGCTACAGATCAAAACATACATAAGGGTTTGACAGTAGTACTCGGCCCAATGCTTCAGGGCTTTAACTAAGGAGGATCAACCGTACCCTTAGTCGTACAACCTGACTACCCTATCGTACGGGTGAGTAATCTCTTCGAGTGTTGTTCTCGGTGTACTATAGTAGCAAGATAGCTCATGGTTATCTATGGCGAGGTTTCAAAGGAGCTAGGGCGCTTCCGATATACCCAGAAGGTACTTCGAAGATAGTCCGTACGCGGTTCTATCTAATCCACTACTACTCAAAGGGGTACCCACACGGGTTACAAGGGAGTCCAACAAGCGTGACCACCTCTTGTATTTCTTGCGTGCATGCCTCCCCAAGTCCACAGGTTTATGCGCTCAACGACAGATCCCGTGGTTTAAAGATGCCAGAACACGTCTCTAGCCAATTTTTTTTTGGCTAAGAATGGAAATACCACCTGCCCTAGAAAGTGCTCTAATACCACTTGTTATGCTCTTAACCTGCAAGACGATACTAGAATACCAAATATGCGAAGCAATATACCTAGAACATAGAATAGCGAGTAAAAACAACAAGTATTTTATTATTCAGAAAGCAATGTTCACTTGCCTCTTTGAGGGGGCAACCTCCAATAGACCAGAGCTCAATGACAAAATAAGACATGATCTTCCTCGCAGGGAGTCTCTAACCTTTATATATGACTCATACATGTAATGCCATGGATCAATACCATGGGTTTTATTAATACCATCTATCTAATACCATGGCCCATTTGTAACTAACTGTGGTCACGTCATTAATTGCGGCTTAACCACTTACAATTATTAATATGGGCTTTATTGACTCTTTACTATGACTCGATCCCACTAGATAAATAAGGGGGTTAGGGTGGGACCCTAACACATCACACTTATTTGATGTCCCAAAAGAGTGCCTTTGAAGACCAAATTTAATGTGTATTTTGTTACGTCATGCAATCCTTGGTCTTGAGAGTCATTGCACCACATAATATAACATTATTTTAATTTAGAATGATATCTAAGGTCCACAATCCTTTATTAGTTTTCACCAAATATAGAGAATCCAAATCCCGAAAAAAAAAAAATTAAACCTAGAAACAGTCATAGATATAGTCCCTTCCTTCCCCTATAATATATTAATCCAAGGAAAATAAGGCTTTTGTCCAACAATTTTATGGTTTACATAGATGATCCTTGAATGAGGAGTAAAATTTTTGAACAATACTTTCACAAAATTCCAAAATGGATCCCCTGAGAAATCCAAAACCTTCCTTAGGTTCCTTTTGTCTCCCTTTCTTCATTGTTCTCCATACACCCAAACAATTTTGAGAGAATTTCATGGAATGGATGAGTTAATAATTTCATGGCATGGTGGTTAGATTAGGTCTTATCTTATAGTGTTAGGTTAGGATAAATAGGGGTTATTTAGATATAGATGTTAGCGTAGATTAGGGAGTTAAACAGCTTTCTTTGTATTTTAATTGTTGTTATCTTATTTAATAAGATTACTCATTAGTTATCTTTATCCCTAGGTGAACTTAATTAAGAAGAAGTTATCTTTATCCCTAGGTTAACTTAATTAAAGAAAGATACACCATTGCTTAAAAATTCAACATATCACCACCCACACCACCCAGCAAGAAAACAACCAACAATGTGGAAATGAATCAACAACAAGGACAAAAAACCCTTCTTGATAGATAAAGAAGTGTGAAAATCCACCCACAACACATTAACACAAGGGAACCGCGAGAATCAACTCCCATCTCAAGCAAGCAAGGCACGAGCTAGATCAAATAATCACATGTCTTTCGGATACCTAGATGCATGTGCATGGTACTTTTGAGTAGATCTTATTATGTGTGTTCTTCTTATGTTTCAGGGATGAAACATGTTTAAAGGGGGTGGAATGTAGTATACTTAGGGGGGATATCGTGGGGTACAAAGGAAGGTACGCAAGGGAATAATGTAATAATGGAATGGGCTATAGTTAATAAATAAATTGGTTAACGCGCATCATGTAAGGGACCACAAGTAGTTAGAAATAATGTTATAAGCCCATGCTATTAGATATATTGTATTGAGACACCCATGGTATTGTATGTATGGAGCCTATATAGAGGCTAGAGACTCCCCATTGATGGAGATCAAGGACTATTGTATTGGAAAGCATATGGCTTGTGGAGTGTTCTCCTTCCTTAAGGAGTGGTTGTATCATGTTACCCTACCTCAATGATTTTAATATTAATAAAGAGAAGTATTTCTATATTCAGATCTTGTTATTTCTTAGCATATTTCTGTTTTCATATATTTGCAGGTGAGATCTATTACACTTGTCATGACACGAAGTAAAAAGGATCACAAGTGTACCTTATTGATGAGCTAACAATGTGGAATGAATTGAAGTTATTTCAATTTATTTTGAATCTAATGGAAGTTATGTGCTTGGAATAGGAAGCACAGAAAGGCCTAGTTGGCTGGTTCAAATCGACTACAAGAATCAACAACAGTAGTGAAAAGAATTGGAATATGCAGTAGTATGTTGGTAAAGCACTAGTTTAGGGACAAGGCCATTGTGAGACACTCGTACCCAATTGTGTCCATTGATTTCCATGAGCATGTTATGACCGGTATGATTATTTTGAAGCAGGTATATGCCTTGCTTTTTCTATCTTCTAATTTTAGGAAGACTTGCCAAGGGATGGACTAACCAAGATGGGGGTGCGAGTAGAACTTGGAAGGTGAGTGACTCCACATAAGGGGTGACCGGATTTCCTATGGGACTATGTAGTAGAGAAGGGAAGGTCACAAATGGAGTTGTTTTGGTCATTAGCATTTTCAAATGGAATCACATAGACATTGGGAGTGTGCCCTAAAACAATGAACAGGGAACTATTCAATGAGTGGAAAAGTTGTGTATGATTATATCGCTGGACATTGGATGCAATTTCACTGTGACAATGGATTCTGGACTTCCTACAAAGGAGGTGAATCTTGATATTACTTGAAGGTGGAGGTGTGAGCCTCTTGATTCCCTTATTGTGGATGCAAACATCATTTTTTTTTATTTGCTGGTTGAGAAAATGTGTATATGTGTATATTATTTTAAATGTTGTATCAAGCAAGATTTATAAACCTCCATAGACAGTATGGTTATTTGATGGTTGACACAAATATGTATGTGTATATGTGCATTGTAAATAATGTAATTAGTTGTGTTATAATGCTATAGTAAATTGTTTGTTTATGTTGTTTTAGTAGATGGTCATTGTAAATACTGCAATGAGTTGTGTTATAAAGCTCCATGGGTAGTATGTTTTGTTTTTAGTGGTCTTGTTGGTTATAAGTGTTTTTGAACATGAAGGAGAGTGTTCCCCCAAGTGGGAGGGTTTTTTAATAGCCCCAATGAAAATTCCATGTAAAAATATATATGGCCACGGATGATGCGACACGCATTTCAAGCTCAATGGTGGATGAAACATCCTAGTGGGTGTTGATTTGGTTTAATATGGCTAAGGAAAATAGCAAAGGAAATGGTTAAGGCCTTGGTAAGGCATGAGGTATTTATTGGCATTTCATTTATGAAAATAATGGAAATTAGGAGAAAAGGAATGTGAAAGGTCACATGTTACATGTGAGGAGGAAAATGAAGGAAAAATAATGGAAAATGAAGAAAATAATGGCCTCATTAATAAAATTTCTTCTCAGGGTCAGTGGGTAGGACTTGGTCACTTTAGTTTTGGAGATTTTTCATTATTCTCTCTCTCCACCTCATACTCTTGGATACCCAGAATTTTCTTGGAGGAGTCTTGGCAGGTGTGGCATATTTGGATTTTTGGAAGTAAGAAGGCAAAGGAAGAGTAGGAAATCCGATGAAGGCATTCGCATTAGTAGCTACATCAAATTTTCTTACAGGTACTGAGTTGCATGTATGATTTCTTCACTAGTTTTGGCATGCATGGAATATTCATGTGGTTTCTTGGTTGTGATCTATCATTGGCATGGAGGATTGCCTAGATCCACATTGGATTGCCTAGCCTTTCCATCTCCTAGATATCCATGGAGATGGTGGGTTTATTTCAATTTTTTTTTTTGGTTCATTCTCGTGTTTCCTTAGCTTTGATTGAATTATTAATTCTTGCAAGCCTTCATTGGACAAATGCTCTCGAAGCGTTGTAACAACTTGGGTTAAGTTACTAGTCGTGGAAGCTTGGTTGTAAAAACTCTCTAGAAGCCCTTGGTCGGTTGAGTTACTATTCCTAGAAGCCATGGTTGGAAAAAGAGTATGGAAGCATGGAAAATGTTGCAGGTTGAGTTACTAGTCCTCGAAGACCTATTTGGACAAATGCTTTGGAGCTTGGCGACAATTGTGGGTTGAGTTACTAGTCCTCCGAGATTGGTTGGAACAAGAAATCTCAAAGCCTTCGAAGGCTTGGATGGGGACCAACGTGATGATGGTTTTGTGATGTCGGACTGTGAGGTGGAATCACTATTTGATGGATTGAGTTGAATGGCCTCTAGAAGTCCTCGATTCATTTTGATTGATGTGTTCTATGAGATCACACATTCATGCTTGGAATATGGCACAATGGTGAATGGATGAAGAGAGATTTCGCTCAACCATTATATGGTTACATGGAACATGGTAGTCCCATCTCTCGTTGGTTTAGTTCATTAATTAATGAGAAATTCATTCACTTTATTTTCATGACAAAATGTATTGATGTATATATGGATTTTGATGGCTCATATGTTTATGGTATTTATGTTCCTATTATGCTAGTTATTGGTACATTTTGTGGAAGCAACTATGTATGGCTCTCAACATGTTTTTACTTGTACATGAATGGATAATGTGTCTATGACCTAATAGATGACAATGCAACAAATGGCATGAGGGAACAATGGTTCATAGAAATTCTCATATAAGTATGAGATCCCTACACTTAATTATGTTGTTTTCAGCTATAGGTTACATGCTAATGATATGTATAATGAATTTTACGTCATGGCTTGCAAGGGTCTAGTTAAGGCCTCGTTGAGGTTAGTGCTTTTGCATCATTTTTCCCCTCTACTTTTATTGATTTCAAGCTTTTGTTCCATTTTGGGCAGTGGCCTAGGCTCTTGGCCTGAAAAAATGACTTACATCCCGGGGTCATTGGGACAAATCTGGTAATTTTGGTCCACAATCACTGGCATGTAGGCCTATGAGAGTGACTTTGGATTTCTCATCGCTCGCTTTCCCATAGCATGAGAAAGACTATGGCCTAAGAGGTCCAGAACAACAGTAGGACCCACAGACATGTTGTCTGAGTGGGAAAATTGTCTGTTGAGTGTTTTGTTGATGATGTTGGATGATTTTGTTTGATGTTCCATTGATTCCATTTCCTTAAGGTGACCGAGGAGGTCGAATCATATCATAGTGGCCTCTCATCGTATCTTTAGCCCAACTCACCGGTTGCTTGGGTAGATGTGGGAGGAGGGTGTTACAATCCCTCTTTCACTATTGCTACTACAGTAGGTGTATGTGCATTACTACTACTAGATACATGGATACATCTGTCTTCAAGTGATTTGCATGAACATCTTGATAATGAATGAACTATTTCTTTACATTTGTCACAAAGAAATATCTTACCTTCTAAGTTGCATTGCCTCTCATTGAGGTCTTCTTCTTCACCATCCTTGTTGTGAAGATTACTAGTTTTCTCACACGAAGAAATATCTTCAATCTTTTGAGCATATTTCCTTTTATATGCTTTCTCCTTTCTTTTTCTTTTATTCTTATCGCCAGTAGCTACATGTTCCAGTTCACTACTTGAGGAGAAAGGTTTTTTGGCCTCCTCTTCAGTTGTGTTGCTTTCTCCTCCATACAAACATTGAAATTTTTCTATAATTTCCTTTGTTGACTCACAATGCCTCACATTATCAACATCTTGCTTATAAAACCCTTTCATGATGATTTCCATGGCTTTTGTATTGAACTCATTCTTCTATCCATATATCAAAAATAGCCAAATGTCTTGATTGACTACCATCAAGTAGGATTCCTTTCTCATCTTTCACAGCTCATTGTTTGATCCATTTAAAAATGAAACTCCTTCTGTTGTTAGCCAAACATGATTAGCCATTTTTTTCCCTTTCATCTACATTCTATCAATTAAGATATTACTAAAGGAACCTTTCTCTCATATGAATTTTCTGAAACAATGATAATACTAAGACGGGGGTGCTAATTTTAACTTTTATTCCAATTTAGCTTTACTCATTCAAACTTGGCATCCATTATATGAGAGAAACCATTCTCAAACCATAACAATAGCCAACTCCCTCCTTTTGCAGAGACTTGATAAACCTACTAGAAGCACCATCTCAAGCACCAAATTCATGGATTTGTTGCAAGAACCAAGCTACATCTCCTTGGATTTATGCAAACACCAACTTGTAGGAGGCACCAACCCCCATGCCTTCTCAGACACTGACTAGAGATGATGCACCAACTTCTTGTATGCAGTCTCCAACCCACACTTAAATAGGAACTAATGTGCTATGTAGATGGAAACTACTCTACCTCATATCAGCTTTGTTTTCCTCAACATCATTTCCTCTACTCATCCCACGTTGCAACATTTCCTCTTCTTTCTCTCCAACAACTCATTATTATTTCCCCTTTTTGTTAACATCAAACATTCAGTACTCAACCCCTTCTTTTCCATAGGCTCTCTTAGCCTCTCACACAACCACTTAGGCTCTCTCAGCCTCACACAATAACTTTGCCGCACTCTCGGTCTTATCCCTCTACATAAGCACTCTCTTCTTCTCTGTGCATCATAGGATGACTTAGCCTCTCCTATGTAGTGCACTCATGCACAAGGATATCCACACAACTCACTAGAATCAATGTTATTCCCACAAGTTACTCAACTGCAATCCTAGATTTTGTTTCACTGAAACTATGTGACCAATGTTGTCTCTGTTAGCCATCATTCTTCCATTCACACTACCCAACTCTTCTGCTGCACTTGGAACTCCTTCTTGTTGTTATGTCTCATACATTGCTACTGCGATCATATTAAACATGGAGCATGGCCTTCTGAGAATTTTCTTCTTCTTAGCTTGTACCAATGGTATGGCTCTTTCTCGCTGAGGACATACTTATGAATTGTCATTTAAAGAGAAACACGTACCTCGGGCATGGCTCTCCTTCATGTAATAAAATATATAGTTCAGAGGCTTTTTTCTTCTTTTAATCCCTTGGGGCATGCATGCAAGACTAGGGCTGGCTTGTCTCAGTTCATGAGAGATTCCATTATTTCATCCTATGCAAGTGTGGTCCTATCTGTTCATCTAACCAGGATTTAATGCAATTGCCATTACTCATGTGACGCCAACATTACCATGCACATTTAATTAGTTTTCATCTCATTCATCTATCATATTCCTCTGTATTGCAGTTTGAGAGCTCCACATATCGTAACTTTATTAAGTTGGTGATAGCAAGTCACGATATTTTGATTGGCCTTTAGCCTATTTTGCTTCACCCCTTATTATTTTACACCATAGAAGCAAGTGTTATGACCGTCGACTTCATACACCTCTGTATTGAAATTTTGCAGCTCACGATATCTTAAATTTATTCAGGTGATTCTACGAAATCACAAGATTATGATTGGCCTTTAGCACCTTTTTCTTCGCCCCTTATTGTTTTATACCATAGGACCACGTTCTATGACTTGCAGCATATCACTTAGGTACTAAGCCCTCTAGGGTCATCTCGGGGCCTATCTCCTTATTTTCTTTCTCATGCCCATGGTTCATTAGGATCCACAACCAAACACCAATCAACATGAGAGCTCCTCGATATCGAGAATTTTCTCAATATGCAGTTACGACAAAGTAACAAAATCCCAACCTTCGATAGGCTCATGTGGCATCTCCATATCACTTCATTGCTAAGATCTCCACTACACCCTTCGTTCTTGAGGCTCCATGACCAAACGGAAATTAACATCAGAGCTCCCTCGTATTGGGACTTTCCACAAAATGCAATTACGGGAGAGTTACGAATTTCCGACCTCTGAAATACCCACATAACTTCTCCATAACACTCAGGTGCTAAGAATTTCTCTACACCCTTAGTTCTTTGGGATACATGGCCTAGGGCCAACCACATTGGAGCTCCTTATATTGAGAGTTTATCCAAATGTACTTATAACGAAGTTACAAAACCTCTGGCCTTTGATATGCTCCCATGAGGACATCATTCTCTTATCGTCAACCCCACATGACATCTCCATAGTGGTGACACGTGTCACCAAGATTTGCCCCATTAGGCAACTCAGTAATGATGAATCTCACTAACATGTGTCCTGACTACAACCATGTCATGTTGATGTCATCTGCCACTATCATCTCGTAAGGGACAATAAATTGTTGCCATGTGTCATGTACGAGGAGAGAGAAAGGGTCCCTCAGTCCTTGGTTTTCCAATCAATTTCCTTTGAAATTCCTACTCCCCGCAACCCTCGACGCTTTTAAAGAATCCAATTAATAAAAAATTACAAGGTTCTAAAATATCGATGTTTGGAAGTTCTAAACTTCCTTAGTTCCGAGGTTTGAAGGTTCCAAAGTTCCAAACCTTAGAGGCTCTAATATTTAGACATTCTGAGCTCTAAAGCCTCCTTCTAAAATTCAGGGTTCTCATATTTGGTCGTCTCCAATATTCTAAACTTCCAACATGGCGAGTGTCTCACTTTCCAAGGTTTCAAGGTTCCGTAATTCGGGATTGAAAATTTGGCCTCCTTCCATGGTTATAAAATTCAGCATGCTTCCCTCGTTCTCAAATTCTGCCTCATCTTTAAGGACTTCAAGATTCTTACTTCGACTATCAATAAATTTTGATCCTGAGATCCATTTATGGACTTCCACATACCATTGGAAATATCTTTTCATGCACTAACCAACTATTCTATATCTAAGAGTATATGAGTAGATCTCTTGAGGAAGAATATATTGTAAAGCATGGGACTCCGAACAATGATAGTCATCATTTTATGGCTTCTCCAATAGGCCTCCCAACCACAATGTTCAATGTAAGAATGAGTATGATCCTATCGCGAGGATTTTTTGAAGTTCAATGAAGCGTGAATCCCTTTTGGCATACTTTAATTCTCCGAAGGTGGTTCCTATTGAACCACTCCCCATGAGATTTGAATATGTGATGTGATGGGAACTAAACCCCACACCAATTGGTCTAAAACTCATGACTACATATGTATGTGATGTGATGGGAACTAAACCCCACACCAATTGGTCTAAAACTCATGACTACATATGTTTGCTTTGTATATTAATTGCTTTTATCATTAAATAAATTTATAATTTAATTAATTCCAATGAATTTTATAATTAGAGCTAAACAAATGTTTCCATACATGCCATGGATTGATTTGTATGGATATCTACTACTTAATAATAATCATATTAATAAATTAAAATAAGTATTAATTTAGATATCAATAATTATTAGCTGGATGGTAGGGATTTAACCTCCATGCAATATTCTACAATATTCATAATAATTGACATAAATAGATTTATAAGCAAAGTAGTTATGCACTTCTCATTCTTTCAATTAAATTGTTGCACCAATAGTTGCCCTCAAACATAGTATGGAAGAGATTAATATCATGTAGTGTAAACTTTTTGACTAGGTTAAATTAGATACAAACAAAATAAATAAAAATAAAATAAGGAAACTAATAATTGAAATGATCTTTTGGTAAAATAATCATTTACCATTGGTGGTTTTTGGTTTCAAAATTTTGACAACCCATGGTTTTGCCAATGGTATTCTTATGTAGTAATATATATATATATATATATGATTAATAAGTTATTTTATTATATTATTATTTAAACATTTTGACTTGGTCACATTACATAATAATAAAAATAAAACAAAATTTAAAATATTAATAACTAAAAAAATAATTAATTATTAAAATAAAAGTGAGCTAAAGTAGTAAATATGTGAGGATTTTGGGGTAGAGGTTGTGAGAAACCATGGTTTCTCTCCCTATAGATATAATGTTGGATGAAAGAATATTATGATATGTACAAGTTTTATGTGGAGTGAGCCATGGCTTTTTGGTATGTGGTATTGATAAGCCATTGTAGTGTAATAAGCCCTATATACAAATTAGGAATCTAAAGGTTAAAGTGGAAGTAAATAGAATCTTGTTCTATGTTTAGTTAAATGTGTATATATGATTAAAATTTACATGAAATAATTTAAAATAAATTATATTTTATTGAGTTTTAGTAATGTCACTATATTATGAGGTATTTTGATGTTTATTATGAATTGATGCCCATGGGTATTGATGCCTATTGATATGGATGTTTATTATTAAATAAATTTCTAGAAAATGTATTCAAAATAAACAATGCATATGAAAATAAACACATTGTGTAAACTAGAGTGTTTCCTAGTAGTTGAGATAAATAATAATAATAATAATAATAATAATAATAATAATAAATTATTTATATTATTATTAAACATTTTGATGGATCTAATTACATGAAATTTAAAATAAAGTGAAAAAAATAAAATTAATAACTTATTTATAATTAGAATTAGAATCAATTACTAAAAGAACCAAGATCCATATTACCATATTAATTTTAGATATAGCTAAGTGAGATTAAATTTGAGATGTAAATATATCAAGCCCTTGGTAGATATAAAGTTAAAATGGAATTAAACTTATTAATAATAAAACTCAAGTTTCAAATATTAATAATCCATAATAACTCAAAATTTCACTTATCAATTTATAAATATTCTTTTAAATATTTATAAAATTTTATTATTCAAAAAATTACTCTAATAAATTATTAGCATTTTTAATCTAAAATGATTTAAAAATTATTTTAAATAGAAAATAAATATTAAAAATAGCTTTTTTTAATTATATTTATTAATTTCCCTAATTTTAGTGGGAGGGATTTAGTTTGAATGGTTGTTTCGTAAACAGTGTCAGTTGTTTTGCATTATAAATGGTTTATTTTTAAATATATTTATTAATTTCTTGATTTTAGTCAGAGGGCTTTAATTTGAATTTGAATGGTTGTTTTGTAAACCGTTCGTTTCCATGGAAAGTTTTCAGGCCATGCTATCTTAACAAATATTAATAATAAATTATTATTATTTATTATTTTAAAAATTATCTGTATATAAAAATTTGGGTAATTTAAAAATCAAAGTTAAAAAAGTAAACGGGGTAAGAATGGTTAAAACGTAACACAAAGTGCAGAACGCATCATATTTCTTTCTTGTGTTGGGGTTGCAGAGATTTGAAGCTATTAGGGTTTTCGGCGGTTTGCAGAGATTTGAAGGGTTTCGGGTTGTTCGGTAAAGCGGAACGGGAAAAAATGGAATGGGTGGAAGGAATGAGAGTCGAGTTCCGAAGCGATGAGAAGGGATTCGAGGGAGCTTGGTTTGAGGGAACTGTCACAACTCCTGGCAGGCGCGGCGATCCTTGCCGTATACAGTTGGATAAATTTGTAAACGATAACGGCGAACCACTGGTAGAGGAGGTGCAGGCGGATAAAATGCGACCTCTTCCGCCTCAAAGCCAGTTGGCTGTTCCCTTAGAGGAAGGATTATTCGTAGAAGCGTACGACAAAGATTGCTGGTGGCGTGGATTCATCGTGAGGAGGCTCTTCTGTGGGGAGGAGTTTTGGTTAGTTTACTTTCCCGGTACCAAAACTCTCTGCGCATATCGCCTTTCAGCCTTACGTCGCGCTCAAGACTGGAAAGACGGAACCTGGCACTTAGTTTGATTCCTCGATCTAAGGTCCTTGATCTGTTTTTTTTCGTAATGATTTTAGGTGGAATTGTTATGATTATTTTCAAACCACCTATTAGGTGTGACGTAAATAGAAAAGTGCAGAATTCTTAATGTTCCTCCCATGGCTATGCCTGGGAACGAACATATCGTAGCTATGGAAGGGAAGTGATCCGGTCGGATCACCTCTACCTGTGTTCCGCTCTTCTCCAACATTGTCTTCCGGTCAGGTTAATAATTATATAGCTTTTCAGAAATTGAAAGACGTATGTTTTTTTCTCAAATCTTTTCTTATTTATAATATATATTTTTTTTAATTATTATTATTATTATTCTGATTCATAACTGCATTTTGTTATCTATTTTATTATATATTTTCTCAATGAATAGAAATTATTTGTAAAAGTCTTTTTAAGAATATAAAATTTTATCAAAATTATTATTTTAGGATTTTGATACATTTTGGTTTTTTTTTGTTTGAAATGGACAATATCATTAATAAGTTGGACAATAATGTAGTATCCATATAGGTTCATTATAATTTGTTTCAAACTCTATCAATCAATAAAAGGAGTTCCATATGCAATAGCTTGATCTGATAAAACAAATTCAGATTTTTTCTTTTACTCTATTATATTGGTGACTTAAATATTTGATATGGTATGAGAGTTGGGTTTTATGTTTTCTTCTCACTCAATACTCTATCTCCATCAGATGCTTCTTCTTACAATATTCTTCTTTAAAGTCTATAGAATCCTTTATTTAGTGGCAAGAATTAAGAATGCTTGTCACTGACCATGAAAGCCTTGTTTAGGTCACACAATCTATGGGTGATTGTAAGGAATGGTTACACAAAACCCCTAAATATGGCATCATACAATGCACTATCACACAAGGTTAGAAATGCATTTTGAATGAGCATATGAAAAGAGATTCATGACTAGACATATGATACTATACTACCCAACAAAACAAGGAAAGGAGGTACAGGACAAGAGGTAAAAATAGAAAAATTGCAATTTCTATAAAGGGATACTGAAAACACAACAATGAAAGAGTGTGATTAAGTGGAACACTAGCCAGTATTCCTTTTAGTGTTTTGCTTTTTCAAATTTTATCTATTTATAATGTCTCCTTCAAAACTTACTATCTGGATTTGCTTTCATAACAAGCAACTACCACACCTCCAATGAAGGTAGTAAAACACTTCTCAAAACAATGTTCAATGGTTGCAAAAAAATTTGTTCTTCTGATCATATTGTTCAATTTATTTTAAATTGTAATGATAACTTTATGGATGAGACTGTAACAGACCAAGCCAAAGATGACTAGTGTGTATCATTAACAATTACATCTATATGTAATTGGGACTATTTTATAAGAATGTTCTTGTAGGGATTCCAAGAGTATGATTACAATAAGGTATGCATGGAACTTGAAAATTGTTAATTTAAGGTATGTTCTATGATTAAAGAAATTTCTTTCAATTTCTACAGTTAAGTCAATATATTTTCCAAATTAGCAATCACATCAGAATAATAGTAAATTGGAGATAGAACATAAACATAAATAGCCAAGACAAGATGAAACAAGATGTGGCTCTAGCCATGGACAAACCCCAATGTGGGGAAACTGTCCATCAATTCTTCTTATATGTTCTTAAATAGTTCAGGAGAGAGAGATAGCACATATACAACAGAAGTAAATACTTTGAATTAGAGATGAGATATCACATATACAACATAAGTAAATACTTTGAATTAGAGATGAGATGATGCATGAGTTAGCTAAACTCATTTGAAGATATCCTCCTTCAACGGATTCTCCAAGGTGACTCCATCACCATGCTGCAACTATCATTGTGCTCACCTCTTACTGCACCATGTTGTACCCATAATCACAATGCTGCATCTCATGATCATGTTTGGCTAAAATCCATCACCAGGTTGAACTTATCATTATTCTGCACTCATCATTATGTTGCACTTCACTACTCTCTCTAACACCATGTTGCATCTAGATATGTAGCTGCATCCATTAGTTGTATCTAAACACGCTGCATAAATGATGCATATTCTAGAATGTTCTCCACCTCCTGCATAAGAAGGGACACTACTTATGTCATGCTACCACACTGCCTTAGTTGTTGGCTATGGCCTATGGCCTAGCCTAGCAAGAAGATAAGCTATGATTTGGCAGTCCTAGGATACACACAAGGTTGTGATCAACACGTGGCCCATGTGTGCTATTGGAGCTTCTTCTCATAAAGGTATGGAGGTTCTCATTGTTGTAGTAGTTCCTTTAGCCAACTATATAGCCCTTCTAAACTGCTGATGAGAACCTCTTGTGAGAGCCTATAGGATCTCCCCATAGAACATGAAGCTTCCTCTCCCTTCAACCTGGCTGGTCCAAGTTGTGCACCTAAAACGCATTCTTAGGACTCTTAACAATGTCTCTTTCTTATAGCTCATAGTTGGTGTAGAATACTACAACTAGGGCTTCGTTTGAGGCTTCTCTCGATAAGGTATGGAGGCCTAAAGAGTGGGTTGAGGAGCCTTCTTTAAGGGGAGAGAGAGAGTCTCTATCTAATTTGAAAATCCCTAAGGCTAGGGCATGAAGGAACTGGGGCTAGGGAAAGATAGACTAGGCATTAGGGAAGCTTATATATGCCTCCTTCACCTCGCCAGAGCTAGGCATCATGAACATCCCATAAATCTCCTTGATTGAATGGCCGTTAGATCACCTTCTTTAGGACTCATGCTAGGGAAGTATTTGATCTCTTTAATCTCTTCTTGAAGGCTGCTAGACTGTGGCTAGGGCTCCTTGTTTAGTCTCCTTTCCTGGTGAGTCTAGGGCTTCCTCCTCTTAGACTTCTCTTCCACTAAAACTAAAAACAAGTGGAGAGAAATCAAGAGTGAAGTGTGTCCAAATGACTTGCAAGGCACTTGTACCTATACTAAAAGGTGGAGCACAAGTGGGGGTAGTTTGGTTGTTAGCCCACCTTGAGGAATTGTCTATGACACAAATAATTCATATCTCCATGAATACTTTTCGGAATAGGATGATATTTAGATCAATCCTACACCTCTAGATGAGAAGAGTTGTTAGGGGTAGTTGCCAATTTTAAGACTCACTCTTAACTAGGGGAGAACTCCATCCCCTGATCCATCATCCACACTGTACTATCTCTACCAACAATTTCATGTAGTAGGTCCACAGGTTGGAAATAACCCAAGAGTTTGAGATTGATGATTAGGAATCTCATATATGTAGGTTGAACAAAGCTATCTATAATTTACAACTAACATCTTGGGATTGATATGATGATCCAAACCTTTTATTGAAGGTTTTGGATGATAGACCTCTCATATTGGCACCTTATGAGGACACTCTCATTTCCAAAAGTAAGAGGGAGTTGAATTTGGGATTTGGAATGGTGAACTGCAAGCTAGTCACTATCTACATGGAGCTTAAATTTCAAAATTTATGTGGTAGGGATGTGAGACTTCATTTTTGAAATTCCATTGATTTTCATAAACTCTTTGTGGCATTGATGTTCTTGGTGAACTCTAGTCAGGATATATGTTTTGAAGTTAACATGTTGAGCTATATGTTTTGAATTTAGCATGTTGAGCTCATATATGGTTGAGCCTCACTCTTTTGGTGCCAAGAATATTCTCAGATATCTTCTGGTCACAGTATGTCATCTATTGAGATACAGTGCCCTAAATGTGAAGCTGGCTAAATGATTATTCTAATGCTCACTCACTAGGCAGTGTGGAGGATGGTAAGAACACCTCCTAGTGTTGGTTCTCTTTAGGTTCTGCTACAATATCCTAGATGAGCAAGAAGACAGAAGATGTTATCTAGGCCACCACTAATTTATCATCCACAACTGAAAGCATTCCACACCACCTTATGTAGGCCACCACTTGCCTTAGCACTACCCTACAACCCTGCCTTAACACCACCCTACCACCCTTAAGAATTATGGGGCCACTACTTGCCCAATCACCTACCTTGTACAACCTGCCACTCAAATAGAAAGTAGGACCATGTTTCATAATTTTCACACTCGATAGAGTTGTTATATCCTCCCAAAACATCCAGCACAAAGCTCACCACTAGAAAATTGATCTAGTGAACAAGCAATGCACATCACTCACCACTCCCCATCACTTAGAACTACAAATCACTCATTGTCACTACTCATGTAGGCCATTGCACATCTCAATTGAACCATTGCATTTCACAATGAATGGTCATTTCTTAAACTAATCACCTTACAAAATCAATTAACCTGTAGTGGTCACTATACCACACTACTCATGTAAGGATAAGCATCATATGATCATGAAGTAGTCAACCACATCACTTGGCTTCACTATACCAAACAACTCATCATATTGCAAGCATCTAGCACTGCTATCAAATGATGGCACAAACCAAGGTGCCTCAGGTCATCCTATGACCTCCCTGCAAAATTCTCAAACATAGCCCAAGGAGGGCTACCAACATATGTCTAATTATTGTTTCTTAGGTAGTCAATTACTTAAATCCATCATGACCCACTTCAATTAGTGTGAAGTTTGTCACATACCCAATGTAACATTTTTACATATATGTTGTCACATCAAGTCAATTAGCCAAGCTACAACATGCCTGTCAAGACAAGAATCTTGGTCGTCACAAGTACATTCCCAAAAGACATATGCCATTGTTTAACTCTTTTCAAGTTCAATATATAATATCAATGGCTAAGTGTCAACTTTTTGTCCTAAATGTGAGGTCAAAGTCAATATATTGATAGATGCATGTTTTCTCTTAAATTTTTTATTATTTATAATTTTTTTAAATTATTATTATTATTATTATTATGATTCATAACATTATTTTGCTATCTATTTGATTATATTTTTCTCAATAAATAGAAATTATTTTGAAAAGTGTTTTTAAGAATATAAAATTTTAACAAAATTAATATTTTAGGATTTTAGATACATTTTGGTTTTTTTGGGCTTAAAATGGACAATATCATTAATAAGTTGGACATTAATGTAGTATGGATATAGGTTCAATATAATTTGTTTCAAACTGGATCAATCAATAAAATGTGTTCCATATGCAATAGCTTCATCTGCTAAAACAAATTCATATTTCCTCTCTTTTACTCTATTATATTGGTGACTTAAGTATTTGATATGGTATCAGAGTTGGGCTTTTTGTTTTCTTCTCATTCAATACTCTATCTCCACCAGTTGCTTCTTCTTACAATACTCTTCTTCAAATTCTATAGAATCCTTTATTTAGTGGGAGGAATTAAGAATACTTGTCATTGACCACGAAAGCCTTGTCTAGGTCACACTATCTATGGGTAATTGTAAGGAATGCTTACACAAAATCCCTAAAGGTGTCATCATACAATGCACTCACACAAGCTTAGAAATTCATTTTGAATGAACATAGGAAAAAGAATTCATGACTAAACACGTGATAGTATACTCCCCAACAGAACAAGGATAGGAGGTACATGACAAGAGGTAAAAACTGCAAAATTGCAATTTCTAGAGTTTCTAAAGGTATACTGAAAGCACAGAAATGAAAGAGTGTGATTAAGTGGAACACTTTTTAGCCCATCAATAAAATTAAATAACATGGAGAGTTTGTTGAAAATAAGAAGGTCAATGAAAAAGAATTTAAAAGTCTTTCTTGAAAAATTGATCTTGTTATGGGTTTAGAAGAAACAAAAGATTTGAGTCAATCTGGTGTTGATGACTTGCATGGCTTTCTAATAAAGCATGAGTATAGGATGAATAGGTTAGATACCAATTTGGAAAATGCATTTTCATCTAAGGATTCTACAAGCTGTGGTATAGACATGCATAAGTTCAATCCTAGAATGAGAGTTTCACAAGAGTAGTCATGCAAATATTTCTAGAAGAGTTCAAACTCATAATTTTAACCACTCATGCTTTAGCATATTTGAAAAATACAGCTATGCACTATTGTAAATTCAAATTAATTATGTTCTTATTTAAATATACTAAAACTATATTTTCTTTAAGGATCTAATTGATATTAAGTTGAACAATGAATTCAAATAGATATACATGTCATTATTGTTAACTATTTAGCAAATTAATGACAAGTTTGTCTTTGTTTTAACCACATTTGTATCAATTAATGTGATTGTTTGCTAAATTTGAATTAATTTTACTTGAATTTAGATATGTGTACATGTAACTATTATCAAATAGCTAAGTATACATATTTTTCTCCCTAAGTTATAGGTATTTTCTTCTTCTCTCAATTCATTTTTATTCCCAATTCAAAACTAGTCCAAAATGCCTTTATCATCATTTTATTTTTTTTGTTGATTAGGATGAGGCCTTTATATTTTCCTATTCTAGATAGACTTAGGATTTAGTTTGTGTTTCTTGCATTTTAGACTAGATTCACATTTATATTAATTTACTGCATTTTTAGGAGTCTCATTTTTCATGAGCAAGTTCATTGGTGGCTAGCCCTTGTGTCAAATGAAACTTTTCTTTCTTACAAGTGGACTAGTTCAATTTTCTCTTCTTGTTGATTGTAAATTAGAAAGATAACAAGCTAGCACTTAGAGGGAGAGAAAAATTAGACCCAATTGGAGTAGTCACAACCACTAGCCCAAAGGGAAAAGAGCCTAACCAAATGTTAATGAGGTCATTTTTGGCCGTCAACTCTTTTGGAGCTTGGAGGGCCACTCACTAGTATTCCTTTTAGAGTTTTGTTTTTTCAAATTTTATCTATTGATAATGGCTCCTTCCAAACATACTATCTTGAGTTGCTTTCATAACAAGAAACTACCACAACTCCAATGAAGGTAGTAAAACACTTCTCAAAACAAAGTTTAATGGTAAGAGACAAATTTCTTCTTTTGATCATATTGTTCAACTTATTTTAAATTGTAATCATAACTTTATGGATGACCAAGCCAAAGATGACTAGTGTGTATCATTAACAAGTACATCTGTATGTACTTGGGACTAATTTATAAGAATGTTCTTGCATGGATTCCAAGAGTAAGATTACAATAAGGTACGTGTGGAACTTGAAAATTGTTAATTTAAGGTATGTTCTATGTTTAGAGCAATTTATTTCAATTTTCACACGTAGCTCAATATCTTTTCCACATTAGCAATCACATAAGCATAATAGTAAATTTGAGACATAACATAAACATAAATCGCAAAAGACTAGATGAAACAAGATGTGCTTGTAGCCATGGACAAACCCCAAAGTGGGGAAACCCTTGATCAATTATTTTTATATGTTCTTCAATAGAGAGATAGTACATATACAATAGAAGTCAATACTTTGACTTATCTAAATAAGAGTAGAGATCATCTCTAAGAAGATGATTCATGAGGTAGCTAAACTGAGTTGAAGATATGCTCCTTCAAATGATTCTCCAAGGTGACTCCATAGCATGCTGCACCTATCATTATGTTGCACCTCATTATCATGGTGCACCTCATTGTGTTGCACCATGTTGCATCCATCATCACTGTTATAAATCTCATCATGCTTAGCTAATTTAACACCATGCTATCCAACTTCTGCATCTAGATATGTAGGTGCATCCATTCGTTGTATCTAAACATGTTTCATCAACCATGTAGTATCCAACCATTATGCTACATCTCCTAGAATGTTATCCACCTACTCCATAAGGAGGGACACTACTTATGCCATGCTTCCACACTACCTTAGCTGCTAGCTATGGCCTAGCCCAGAAGAAAGATAAGCTATGATCCCATAGTCCTAGGATACACACAAGGTTGTCATCAACATGTGGCCCATCAAATACAATGCTGATCTATGTGATATTGGAGATTATTCTCATCAAGGTATGAAGCTTTCTCATTGTTGTAGTAGTTCCTTTAGCCAACTGTATAGCCCTTGTAAATTTCTTTTGAGAACCTCTTGTGAGAGCTTATAGGATCTCCTCATAAAACATCTAAGGAGAACCCTCCCTTCAACATGGCTGGTCTTTAGGACTGGCCAAGATGTGCTCCTAAAACACATTCTTAGGACTATTAACAATGTCTCTTCCTTATAGCTCATAGGTGGTGTAGAAGACTAAAGCTAGGGCTTCATTTGAAGCTTCTATCGATAGGGTATGGATGCCTCCTGACTGGGTTGAGGATCCTTCTTTAAGGACATAGAAAGAGTCTTTATCTAATGTGGAAAGACATGAGGCTAGGGCATGAAGGAACTGTGACTAGGGAAGGATAGGATTGCGCAATAGGGCAACTTATATAGGCCTCCTTTACTGTGCTAGATCTCCATCTTGAACTATGGCTAGGCATCATGAACTGCGGTTAAGTCTCCTTAATTGAAAGGTGGTTAGATCACCTTCTTTAGGACTACTCCTAGGGTAGTATTAGATCTCTTCTTGACTATGGCCACACTGTGGCGAGGGCTCCTTGTTTAGTCTCATTTCTTCATGATTTTAGGGCTTTCTCCTCTTAGAATTCTCTTCCACCAAAACAAGTCGAAATAAATCAAGAGTGAATTGTGTCCAAATGACTTGCAAGGAACTTGTATTTATACTAAAAAGTGGAGAAGAGGTGGGGGCAGTAGGGGCAGTTTGGTTGCTAGCATACCTTGAAGAATTGTCCGATAACACAAATAAATCCATATGCCCATGAATACTTATTGGAATGAGATGATCTTTTGATCAATGCTAAACCTATCAATGAGAGGAGTGTCTGGCCCTAGTTTCCAATTTTAACACTCCCTCTCAACTAGGGAGAATTCTATCCCATGATCCATCTTCCACACTTTACTATCTCTGCCATGACTAGCTTGCATTTATTTACTTTCCTTTTCTCTACTGCTATGCTCTACTCTGCTGAACCATGAAGAAGAAAAATTGATAGAGAATGTCTTATACAATTCTCTACTGACCCAAAGTGTGTCCCATATGAAGAGAGTGTGACATACTACTCTTACTAATCCTAGATTAGTTCCAAAAGAGAGCGAGTTATATCACTTTGACCTAAAGTCAGTTTCATTAATGTGAGATCAATATCATCCTCGCATAGGGAGCACTATGGTCCCTACCCTCATTTCCCTGCTCAATTGCCATATGAGAGGTACTTCCCATGAGTCCTAGAGTCCATGGGTAACGAGAAGGATGAACTAGTCATATTTCCTACATGTCACAAGGGGTACCTAAGGGGAAGGATAAAACACTCACACTGTACACGACAGATCACTGGGGAAAGGCTAAACAACTCACCCTATGATTGTGTATCAGCTCGAGAAGGATGAACCACTCATCTTGTGTAAATAGCAAACTATTAGGGGAAGGCTAGACCACTCACCCTATGGTTTCTCATAGCTCAACGATGTACGACCAAGCCCCCTAGAGCTCTGAAAGCTCAATATATATATATATATATATATATCATATAGGACCCTTAGGATAGATTTTCTCCATGGCTCCTAGTCATTCTTGGGAATTCACAAATTTCAGGTTTCCCATGGGCTTCCACAGAATGTGAGTGACCTGCACATCAGTCCTAATGCGATCGAGCCTTCTTTGTCATCGATGTACCATATCTGAGATAAAGTGGTACATGATGTCTATATGTTGGATCGATCATAGAACACGAGATTCCTCAATAATCTAATCCCCCTCTTGTTGACACAGAAGATCACAATGGTATCCATCATGTGTACACGCAACTCACTCATGACCTTCACCAATGAGGCAGTTACACATGAGGTCATACTTGTAGTTATGTATTCGGTCTTAGTGGTGCTCAAAGAAACCGTCTTCTTCTTCGTGATAATCCAGGATATCATAGAAGAATCCAAAGAGAACCAACACTCGGAGGTGTTGTTATAATCCTCCACACTATGTGTGGAGTTAGAATTCGAATAATCATGCAGCTATACATTTCCTGCAACATATCTCAATCCATGAGAGATTGTGACCTGAAGATATCTCATAATTTTCTTGGCACCAATCTAGTGAGGCTCAACCATATATGAGCTCAACCTGCTAACTTAAAAACATATATCCACGCGAGAGTTCACCAAGAACATCACTGGCACAATGAATTTTTTGAAACTCAGAGGCATTTCCAAAATCATGTACGGCATCCCTACCACATAACTTCTTAAAGTTAAGTTCCATTGAGGTAGTCATAGGATTGTAGTTCACCGTTGCAAATCCAAAATTCAACTCACTCTTTCTTTTTCAAATGAGAGGTTCTGCACCTGACACAAAGAGGTTGTCCTTAGAAGGTTCCAGTATGAGAGGTTTGTCATCCAAAACCTTCAAGCAAAGGTTTGGATCGACTTCACTCCTAGTGAATCTCAACCTCATCAAACATCTATAAATCCTCTCATATCAAGCCCGGGATGTTAGCTCTAAATCATAGATATCTTTCTTCAAACTACATACATGTGATTCATAATCATGAATCTCAAACCCCTTGTGCTCTTTCAAACCTGTGCACCTGCTACATGAGGGGAATGGTCCCCTTGTAATATTTTCCTTCGGTACATTGCAGATGTGTACCTTCAAGAGGTACAAGCTCTTCTTGAATTCAAACATCCCTGTTACCATCTGAATCACATCGGGTGTGTCTCCATAATAAGAAGACCTCTCATGCTATAGACAAGATGTGTCAACTAGCATGGTCCCCAATGGACTTCCTATAGCTTGATACAAATTTCCAATTGTGAACCCGTGAGCAAAATCATCTTTGAAAATTTATTTTTCAAACACGTACCTTTCCATTGATGAATGCCACCTTCAAACCTTTGACGTCCATTGTCGAAATGGACACAAGGTTCTTCTTATGATGAGGTACATAAAGAGATTCTTTTAAATGAATCAAGTTACACTCATTCAATTGATAGGTAACATTCCCTACACCCTTTCTGGGACAGGTGGCATTGACTCCAAGTATAGTACCATGAGTGTTTCAATCTCTACCAAATTAGAGAGAGCACCATTCTATCTAATGAAGTGCCTTGAAGTACTACAATCATTAAGGTATATTCCAAAAGAGTGTGGAAGAGAGGGCCAATATAATATAATTCTTCTTTATCTCATTAGAAACAAAATTTCATTCTTCAAAGGTGGGGTTCCTTGATTTCTTTGAAGAGTCGGCTATATCCTTGATGACCTGCATTACTTGTCATTCCTCCGATCATTGAAGATGTCCCTAAAATGATTGTTATCATCAGCAAGTGATGTGTCACTAAGCTCACACACTCCTTCACATAATGGTCGAACTTATTGCAAGTAAGGAATCTTCCTTTCCTTCCACCCTTATACCCAAACTTCTCATTGAAGTGATCTTAAGGTAGGCCATCACAAGATTCTACTCCAATATTCTCATAATATTCTCTGCTTCGATTTCACCCTTGGTGAATTTGAAGAGGGATGATGAATCCATTTAGCATTTTTTCCTTTCCCAACTATCTTCGTTGGTTTCTCTTTCACTCTTTCTTGGGCTTTGTCTTCAACTCAGCTGTGACACCATTTTAATTGAAGGAATGTTCTACGCTTAGAGCAATTTATTTCAATTTCGAGAATTATATCAATATCTTTTCTAGATAGTAATCATGTCAGCATAATAGTAAATTGTAGACAGAACATAAACATAAAATGCAGAAGACAAGCTAAGACAGGACGACAGAAGATGTGGCACTAGCTAGGGACAAACCCAATGTGGGAAAACTGTAGAAGTTTCACCCGTAGAACAAACCAATATATGAAATGTCCTAAAGCATAATACTTGTTCTACTTTTACAAAACATTAAGCAGAAGCATAATAGAAATCATGAGAAACATCAAGTAGAAATATGCATAACTTATCAAGAGAATTAATCACACATAATACAAGATATATCCACGGGAAAGCACCACCATAAAACCCCAACCATGTATTATCAATCAAGTGGAAATCCTCCTCACAATACAAGAAGAATTAGCTCTCAAGCTATTCAGTTCTCAATGAAATATGAACATATGAATATATGTCTCATGAACCACCCAAATCCTATTTATATAGGCTTTCCCTATGGTCCTTACGTAGTTTTCTTAGGATATAATAGCAAAAGCACATGCTATTAATTCCGACATACCAAAAACAGCCAATGGTCCAACTACTTATTCCTTGAGAACACTAGTTCCTCAACCATGCAAAAACTACTTACTAGAAATAGTTAAGCATCTCATAGTACACTGTCCCACATTTGATCTCAACTAGGTCTCTGATAAAACTGGCATGCAACAATTATCCATGAGTGAATCCTGAGTTATCTAAAATAATAGTTGTCACATGCATGCAAACATTAACAAAGTATATTTTATTATTTTAACAACTTGTTAAAATAATCTAACTCGACTTGACCACTTACAACTAAGTCAACTGATTTTCTCATTATAGAACTCATGCTTATTTCCTCAATTAGTGGAGGAAACTCATGTGCATGCTCACAAAGACTTCAAGCTTAATTTTTCATAATTAATTAACACATGGAGGCTAATTAATTAATATTTTAAACTGTTCTTAAGACCAAAATTAATTTGAGTTCCTATAGATAGACTAGGGACTGCCATAAATAGGAAGGGACCCAGAAATGCTATTTTTAGAACTTTCTATTTTTAGTAGTTTCACTTTTCACCCAATGTGGCCAATGACCTCACTGACCAAACTGCTATTTTGAGACATGTTATTTTTAATAGGTCTCTTTTTAGAACATTCTATTTAACATTTCTTTTTGCACATTTTCCAACGCTCCCTCTCAATAAGAAATGCTTCCTCTAGAACCCGATCGTGTAACTCTGGAATGTTCTGCATGCAACACATCTACCTGGTCCACTTGTTCCAACAACATTTGGAACAAAAGCACTCCCAACTAACCACTTTGTTGGGCTAGGAACATACTGATGTTGAAGCTCTACCTGCTATTGACAAGTGCTCCCTCTCTGACATCTGCGCTACTGCAAGACCTCCATGCATCTCGCACCATTGCACACCTCTCTTTGCCACCTAGCATTGTGAAAAACACATGTGCCTCTCGCATTGCTGCAACTTCCTAGCTATGTGTTGTCCTGGGATTCCCTGCATTGTCGCTCTCTCTGCCAGTCCATTTGCATTTGTATCTACCCAATCAGTCATTTCTTGCTACTCCACATCGGGGCTCGTGTAGCAAGGTCTCATCCAAGAGGTTGGGTACCTCAAGGATCCTGCACCTCCTCCTTGGGACAATCACTCTATATCGCCCCACCTCCTACCTAGAGGTATGGTTGCATGTGATCCCTCAGCCAAATTGGCTCGAAATTTCCCCCTACTGGAGGTATTTGCATGAATAGATGTCTCTACTCAATCTACTCTCAGCTTCCCCTATTTTGGCTGCTCCACAACCTCCTGAAGTTGCTGCAGCAATCGTGGCTCCTCCATAATTGTCTAAGACATCTTCTGGCTCTGCATGTTGAGAGGTAATATACCCTCCCTCTCAACCACCAAGTCTCCATCAGTTTCCTTGCTGCTCAAGGCTTTGCATGAATCTTGAACCTCGAGAGCATACAGGTTCTTGACCCATGAACCAATCTACTTCACCTGTCTAGTGATGATGTGTCTAAGGAAAACCTTTCCCTTACTGAAGACTACATCATAGCCTTTGTCTTCCAGCATCACGATAGACACCATGTTTCTCTTTAGTCCTGGTACATACTTGACATTGGTTAATGTAAGGTGAGCTCCATGCTCCCTCTGAAAAATAACCTTGCCTATACCTGAGACACTATAATTCTCATCATTACCCATCGCTATGAGTATGTGGGGATATTTCTCCTCTAAAGTACTGAAACAAACTGTTACCGCCGGTCATGTGGAAAGAAGATCCACTATCAAGAAACCAACCACTTCCCACCATGGATGAAACCATGCATGCGAAGAGTATGAAATCCAACTCAAACTATGAAGCAAGTGCCTCACCTTCAGATCCTTCCCTGGATCCTTTCTTGGATTTCCTCCGTGGACAAGTTGCGGCATAATCACCCACCTCATGACAACGAAAGCATCACACTTTCGATTTGTCAACCTTCTTCCCATCATTGGAAGAACTGGATTCAGAAAGAGAAACCTTCTCCTTCCCCTTCTTCACCTTACTTGCTAAGGCATAGTTCTCCACATCATGCATGGATGAAGAACTGTCTCTAGTGCTCCATCTGATCTCCTCCTACATCAAATCCGACCATAGTCATTCCCAATCTCGCAGTTTCTCCCTTCCATTCACTGAGTCCTCGTAGCTATGCCAACTCTTAGGAAGGCCAAGGAGTGCTAGACTCACCATATCCTCATCCGATGTCACAACCCATACACTTGCAAGCTCATCCCTGCATCTGATGAGCTTGGTCAGATACATAAATATCATCTCATCCCTTTCACACTAGATCTTTCGAAGTTTGTCCTTCAATACCAGCTTCCTTTGATCACTGTTATTCTAATATAAATCTTTCAATTTTTTCCACATTGCATGCAGAGTCTCCTTCCCATGGAGGCTCGAGACAATGTGATCTTGCACTCCCTCCAAGAGAATTCTCCTAGCTCTAGCCACACACTTCCTCCATTCCACTTGCTCAGTCTTGTTAGTAGGCTTAGGAATTTCTTGATCAATGAAATCCTTAAGGCCATTATCTTCCAAAACTACCTCTATGTGATCCTTCCAAGCTATATAGTTTGAGCTTCCATCAAGGGCATACTCAAGCCTCAAACCATAGAACACCATCGATGAAATAGATGTGATAAGGACTTGAGATCTATATCCCGAATAATAAACTTAGAATTTCTCGTGCCAGTATGTTGTTCTTGCTTTATAACTTGTGCTCCGATACCATGTAGAATTTTTCTACAAATCAGCTAGCTTTGATACCATGTAGAAATTTCACCTCTAGAACAAACTAATATGTGCAATTTCCTAAAGCATAATACTTGTTCTACTTCTACAAAACATTAAGCGGAAGGATAATCGAAATCATGAGCAACATCAAGTAGAAACATACATAACTCATCAAGAGAATTAATCACACATAACACAAGATATATCCAGGGGAAAGCACCAGCAGAAAACCCCAACCATGTATTACTAATCAAGTAGAAATCCTCTTCAAAATATAAGAAGAATTAGCTCTCAAGCTATTCAGTTCTCAATGGACTATGAAGATATGAAGATATGTCTCATGAACCACCCAAGCCCTATTTATATAGGCTTTCCTTATGGTCCTTACGTAGTTTTCTTAGGAAATAATATCAAAATCACATGTTATTACCAATGGTCCAACTACGTATTCCTTGAGAACACTAGTTCCTCAACCACGCAAAAACTACTTACTAGAAATAGTTAAGCATCTCATAGTACACTCTCCCACATTTGATCTTAACTAGGTCTCCCATAAAACTGACCTGCAACAATTATCCATGAGTGAAACCTTAGTTATCTAAAATAATAGTTGTCACATGCATGC
This sequence comes from Pinus taeda, assembly GCA_000404065.3. Taxonomy (NCBI): domain Eukaryota; kingdom Viridiplantae; phylum Streptophyta; class Pinopsida; order Pinales; family Pinaceae; genus Pinus; species Pinus taeda. The sequence goes on along the minus strand of APFE030247285.1, from coordinate 14,033 downwards.
AAACATTAACAAACTATATTTTATTATTTTAACAACTTCTTAAAATAATCTAACTAGACTTGACGACTTACAAGTAAGTCAATTGATTCTCTCATTATAGAACTCATGCTTATTTCCTCAATGAGTGGAGGAAACTCATGTGTATGATCACAAAGACTTCAATTTTAATTTTTCATAATTAATTAACTCATGGAGATTAATTAATTAATATTTGAAACTGTCGTTAAGACCAAAATTAATTTTACTTCCTATAGATAGACTAGCGACTACTATAAATAGGAAGGGACCCAGAAATGCTATTTTAGAGCTTTCTATTTTTAACAGTTTCACCTCTCACCCAATGTGGCCAATGACCTCACTCTCCAAACTACTATTTTTAGAATGTTATTTTTAGACATGTTATTTTTAGCAGGTCTATTTTTAGCACATTCTAAATTTAACATTTCTTGTTGCACATTTTCCAACAAAAACCCTTGATCAATTCTTCTTATATGTTCTTCAATAGTTCAGAAGAGTGAGAGAGAGATAGTACATCTACAACAACAGTCAATACTTTGTGACTTATGTAACTAAGTGCAGAGATCATCTCTAAGTAGCTGATACATGAGTTAACTGAACTGAGTTGATACATGGTGTGGAAGACATGGTGTTTCAAGTCATTCTCCAAGGTGACTCCATCACCATCCTACAACTATCATTATGCTATACCTCATCATCATGTTGCACCTCATTGTGCTCTACCATGTTGCACCCTTCATCACTACATTGCATGTCATTATGCTTCACTAATAATGACTATACCCACCACTATGCTCAATGTATACTCTAATGTATCATCACGTTGCACCACTCTCATTAAGCTTCTCTTCATCACAAGCTCCCATCACAAGCTACACTCATCATTATGTTGTACTACAGTGTTGTCTCTAACACCGTGATGCATCCAACTACTGCATCTATATATGTGGCTGCATCCATTGTGTGTATCTAAACATGTTGCATCAACCATGCAGTATCCAACCATTATGTTGCATCTCCTATAATGTTGTCCTCCTCCTACAGAAGAAGGGACACTACTTATTTCATGATGCCACATTGCCTTAGCTACTAGCTATGGCCTATGGCCTAGCCCAACAATAAGATAAGCTATGATCCCATAGTCCTAGGATACACACAAGGCTTTCATCAACATGTGGCCCACTTAAATACAATGCTAATGTGTGTGCTATTGGAGCTCCTTCTCATCAAGGTATGGAGGTTTCTCATTGTTGTAGCAGTTCCTTTAGCCAACGTAGTATAGCCCTTCTAAACTACTCATGAGAACCTCTTGTGACAATGTATAGGATCTCCTCATAAAACATCTTAAGAGACATCTCCCTTCAACGTGGATGGTCTTTAGGCCTGCGGCCAATATGTGCACCTAAAACACATTCTCAGGATTGTTAACAATGTCTCTTTCTTACAACCTATAGGTGGTGTAGAAGACTACAAGTAGGGCTTCATTTGGGGCTTACCTAGAGAGTGTATTGAGGCCTCCGTGCTGCATTGAGGAGCCATCTTTAAGGATGGAGACATATTCTCTATGTACGGTGAAAAGACTTGTGGCCAGGGTACCACACGACTCATCATTAGGCCATCATGTATAGGCCTCCTTCACCATGCTAGATCTCGAACTTGAACTGTGGCTAGGCATCATGAACTATGACAAAGTCTCCCTTAGTGAATGGAGGTTAGATCACCTTCTTTAAGACTGCAGCTACGATAGTATTAGATCTCTTTTTGACTGTGGCGAGACTGTGGCTAGGGCTCCTTGTTTAGTCTCCTTTCCTCCTGCTTCTAGGGCTTCCTCATCTTAGACTTTTCTTCCACTAAAACGAAAAACAAGTGGAGAGAAATCAATATAGAAGTATGTCCAATTGAATAGTAACGCACTTGTATTTATACCAAAATGTGTAGCACAAGTGAGGGCAGTTTGGTTGCTGGAGGACATTGACTAATTGTCCCATAACACAAATAAATTCACATGTCCATGAATACTTATTGGATGATCTTTAGATCAATTCTCCACCTCTTTACTAGAGGATTCTAATAAAAATATCATCTTCCATAAAGAAGATGACCCACATGGTGCTTCACCTCAGTTGCCAATTTCAACAAAAATCCTTGTAGATTTCAAAGTGGGACTTTTAATGATTTTCTTACCCGAATCTAATTATTTCTTTACAATTTAATGATGAAGATTTACCTTATGAAATGAAAATAATGGGATAGTTTCAACAAATTTTCTCTCTTCCTTGTCTTAAAAAAATCGCAATGAACAAGAAAATATTATGTTCTTGAGCATATTTACTACTAATAAAATTAGTGTTCAACCCAAATTTATTTTAAATTATTTAAATTATACTAAAGTAGAAAATCAACAACCAATTATTCAATTTGAAAATATCAACAACAATAATTCTTTTAACATCATGCTTCCTATAGCTAATCCCTGTGATTTTCTTGATTCTCTCAACTGCTTTTAGCCACATAATTTAGACCATCCTGATTTGAATTCTTAAGAATATAAATTTAGTCAATTATAGAACATTCGTGAGATTATTTCAAGTAATTTTAAATCTGATTTATGTGCCAAAAATAATAGTGACAAAATATCATTCAAAACTCATGAATCATTTATTCATTACAATGATCATTTTAATAAAATGGAGGAATTTCATCCCATCTATTTGAATAGTCATTATGCCTCATACCCAAATCATTTTTCTGGTCTGTTTAATAATTATTTAATAGTCCCTCTATCAAAAAAATATTTTCTAGAAAACAAGGGATCTATTAGAAATCTATTAAATGAAGAATTGTCTTCCACTTTGGATCAAAGTAGTGAACCACTCAACGCTTTTGATGATTTTCATCTATGCCCATTTTATTATTCTTCTTGTTCCAATTTAGCTTTTACAAAGAAATATGTTGAATCTGTGTATGACGATGATTTGAGGATTGAGCATATTGACACACTTCACCCTTGAGGGATGGTTATATCAAATTCTCATTAGAATCCAATTTAGAGACAGTCCTCATAAATTCTTATTTTCAAACTTCTAATCATTTTAATGATGTAAATTTGCAACAATATATTACAATGTATGATTTTTATGAAGTTCAAGTTCCGAATTTTAAGTCATGATCATGAAATGTTTACACTAAGTAAATGTGATAACCAATTCACATTCTACTATCTTACCTACTACTTGTAAAAATAAAACTCTTATAAATAGATCCTTAACAAATCCTAAAAATAGAGTAAAAGGTATTGACTCTTCAATTTAGATAATAAAAATTTTCCATAGGTTATACTATTCAAATGTACATCTTTAGAACTTAACTTGTTACCCTCCCTCTCTTTGCATTTTCTCAAACTATTAGAAAATGCCATCCTTACTTCCATGATTGATTTCCAATATGCTTGGAGGAAACTCTTGAACACAAAATTCCTATAAATAAATTTATTTTCACGAATTTGTTTGAAATAGTTGTACACAATTGGCTTTATTTTATTAGAGTACTAATAATTTTATTATTGACACTAATTTTTGGTATGTACATATAAGCATGAATAAAATACCTTCAGTAGCTCCATTGAAAATATAATTTTACTTAGTTTTAGTCTTCCTTGTTATATTAGAATAAGAGTATGATGTTGGAAATACTAAGAGGACTTGTGAATTAGTGTTTATTAGAAATTAGCACATTGTTAAAAAAAAATAGTAGCATTAGTTATTCTTTAGCATTATTGTTATTATTCTTCAATAGATATAAAATGCATTACACAACGCCATACAACAATGTAGAAAGATAAGATAGTAGACACAATATTCTTAGGTGGAAAACTCCTTCCACTTGGAAAACCATCGAATGATTCTTATTAATTATCTTATTCTTCTCCTTAAACTAAAAATCCATTACATCAATTTCTTAGTCGCAACTCAAGGAGGCCACAACTTGCTAATTTACAAGCTACAACATATAGGACCCTACTACACCCTAATATCATGTTGCAACCAGAAGTACGCCCAAATTCCTAATTCCAGGTAAGTCAATCCACAACTTGAGGAGGGCCCCAAGTCTCTTTACCATTTTTTTAGGAAGAATGTTTCATCGCCCTATAATTTATCATGCACTAAATTATCATCCACAACTGAAAGAAATCCACAACACTTTATTTAGGCCATGACTTGCCTTAGCACCACCCTACCACTTTACCTTGGGACCACCCTACCACCCTTAAGAATTATGTGGCCGCTACTTGCCCAATCACCTACCTTGCACCACATGCCACTCAAATAGAAAGGAGGAACATGTTTCATAACTTTCACACTCTATAGAGTTGTGTTATCCTACCAAAACCTGGTGCATAAAGTTCACCACTAGCAAATCGATTAAGTGAACAAACAACGCACATCACTCACCACTCCCCATCTCTCACAATTGAAAATCACTCACTCTCACTACTCATGTAGGCCATTTCACATCTCAATTGAACCATTGCATTTCACAGTCAATGGTGATTTCTTAAACTAATCACTGTACCAAATCAATGAATCTGCAATGGTCACTGTACCACACTACTCATGTAAGGATAAGCATCATATGATCATGAACTAGTCAACCACATCACTTCACTTCACTATACCAAACTACTCATCATATAGCAAGAATCTAGCACTACTATCAAATTATGGGACAAACCAAGGTGCCTTAGGTCATCCATATGGCCTCCATGCAAAGTTTTCAAACTTAGCCCAAGGAGGGCTACCAACATATGTCTAATTATTGTTTCTTAAATAGTCAATTACTTGGATCCATCATCACCCACTTTATCAATGTGAAAGAAATTTGTCACATACCCAAGGTAACATTTTTACATAAATGTTGTCACATCACATCAATTAACCAAGCTACAACATGCTTGTCAAGACAAGAATCTTGGTCATCACAAGTACATTCCCAAAACACATATGCCATTGTTTCATTCTTTTGAAGGTCAATATATCATATCAACGGATAAGTGTCAAATTGTTGTCCTCAATGTGAGGTCAAAGCGAATATATCATGTCAATGTCAATATACATCACTCTATAACATTTTATATCACTTTCACAATCATAGTCAATGTCATTCTCTTCCATTTCATTTTGAGGAAACTATTGCTACATACATAAGGTTAGTGTATCACTAGTTCTAGATATCAATCCCAAACCATATTGTAATTCATTTTGGCAAGTCAAATAATATCATAAATGTATTGTACTTATGCCAAGTCAAATATCTCATCCAACTTACTGTACATTATGAAGGATATTACTATGCCAAAGTCATTAAAAGGTCTATGTCAGGTATAATGTCATTCTAAACAATAGGTGAGACCTTATCATTGTTTACATTGTTATATTAGGATTGTTAACAAGTTTTTATTCATTAAAGGTCGTTGCTTTATTAGAAGAGTCAAGGTTAAATATCAATATACCAAATGCATATTATGGTGTCACTCTTATCTAGTTAAGAATTGAAATGAGAGGTGTTTGGACAAGGTGCTAAATAAATTATTGGCTTAGTGCATTTGATTATTGAATTTACTCATTAATGCATGATGATATTCCAATCATTGTCTTATAGTGAAATTCAATGTCATATATTAACAATGGAACATTTCATAAAGATATATTTCCATATGTCACTTTCTAATCTATATGTCTAGCAGGTTACATAAGCCACTTTTGTCATTTTCTACAAGTGAGGGAAAATGATTTAACTCTTCCCAAATGAGGTCCTAAGACTATATTCAATCCCTTCCAACTTGTCACATTACCAAGTGTTATCTTACTGAAGGAATTCATAAGGTCATCTTGGTCTCAAATATAAGAGATTTATGTTTATAAGTTTCCACCGCATTGTGATACCAACAATTGTTAATTTTGAACCGCTAAAATAATAACGTTGAGGTTGTGAGGATAACAAAGGAAAATACAAGCCTTTATCAAGTGTATATGTCCAAAAGTATCAAGAGCTCACACTTATTTGATATCCCAGAAGAGTGCCTTGGAAGACCAAATTTAATGTGTAGTTTGTTACCTTATGCCATCCTTGGTCTTGAGAGTCATTGCACCACATAATATAACATTAATTTCATTTAGAATGATATATAAGATCTACAATCCTTTATTAGTTTTAGCCGACAAGAGTGAATCCAAATCCCCCCAAAAAAACCGAGAAACTGTCATAGATATAGTCCCTTCCTTCCCCTATAATACATTAATCCAAGGAAAACAAGGCTTTTGTCCAACAATTTTATGGTTTACATAGATGAGCCTTGAATGAGGAGTAAAATTCTTGAATAATACTTTCACAAAATTCCAAATTGATCCCTTGAGAAATCCAAAACCTTCCTTAGCTTCCTTCTGTGTCACTTTCTTCATTGTTCTCCATACACCCAAATAATTCTGAGATAATTTCATGGAATAGATGAGTTAAGAATGTTATGGCACGATGGTTAGATTAGGTCTTATCTTATTGTGTTAGGTTAGGATAATTAGCAGTTATTGAAAGATATATGTAGGACTAAATTAGGGAGTTAAACACCTTTATTTTTACTTTAGTCATTGTTATCTTATTTAATAAAATTACTAATTAGTTACCTTTTTCCCTAGGTTAACCTAATTCAGAATAAGTTTTAGTCTTGGGAGTTATGAGTAATTATTCATATGGGTACACTCATGCTGATGCTGACAAGGAGACCTTATGCGTAATTTTTGAATGCCCACAAGCAATGAAATTATGCCATGCCACCATCCCATGTGGTTTTAGCTCATAATTGGGGTAACCAATTTTGAAAGTGAATATCTAACAAACAAGGAGGCCTCTAAGGGCATATCACATACCACCAAAAACATATTTCCAAGATGAGTACATTGACATGGATTTCCACGTCAAACTAAATGTTTTGACCCTTCAAACACCCTTGAGAAAGTGAGGGTACGCACTTAGTCCACACAACTCAAACCATAGGATGTGGGTTTTCAACCATCCATGCCAACTTGATGTAATCCAACTATTACTAAGAAGCATTCAATAACCATTTGACATCAATGACTATTTTTTTTCATTATAGTCAAACGTAGTCAACTCCATGGATTGAAATCGATGATAAAACAATACAAATATCTCCCCCTTTGTCATTCATGGAAAAACTTGTACTCCTCCTAGTACAACCCTCCCTAACTTCATTCTTCCATCTACTTCTCATAATTTCAATTTTCTTCTCATGATTTCTCTCCCACTTTGACATTAATGACAAAGGGTAACTCCCCATGACAATGTGCATGCTTCGTGTGGACCTATCATCTACCCATGGTCCCCCAAACGAGAATTGTTCTTGTAATAATTTATTAATGGTGATCCTTGTGGGCCTGTAGCCTGCCACTGCCCACCCTCACAAGAAGCCTTCCTCTGACACTCATGATTCTTGTGAACCTGTAATTCTTTAATTGTTCTTCTCCCTGAGAACCTATTACCCATCTATCTTGAAGCTTCTATTATGCTCATATTGTCCATCTATGATAGGTAGACCTGTGCCACACACTTCTGCATTGAAACACCCTCTTCAAGATTGAAGGAGTTGAAAAGATGGATCTTTTCAAAATGGTGTGTCGCTCAATGTATTACCTTGACTCAGGTCATCGTCTAAAGAAATTTTTGATCCCTCATGACCTTGCACTTTCATGAATCCTCAAAGCATAACTAATGAGGAAGGAAACATCTAGTCCTAGGCAACTTATATCAAGAAAGGAAATATCTAAATAATGTACTTAGCTTTTTCTTCTTTCGCAACTCACAACAAAAGAGGAAAGTTCTAAATATGTATTTGTAAAGGTCTTTGAAAGGTTATCAAGCATCATGATAATGTAAGTGAGTGTAAGAGTATTTTATATTATCTTATGTGATTGTGTTTGATTCATTAATTCTAAGAATATTTTTTAACATATAGCTAAGAGGTTAAGCTTAGAGAGGGTCACCTCCAATTAAATTACAAATAAGATCACAGACCCTAGGATTTGGGTTTTCAACAATCCATACCAACTTGATGTAATCCAAAAATTACTAAGAAGCATTCATTAACGATTTGACACCAATAAATCATGTTTTTGGTCAGAGTCAAGCCTCTTCAACTCCATGTGTTGACATCAATCACAACACCATCAAGCATAGTATTAGTTTAGTTTAATTAGTTTTCATGTCTCCTTCTTACCAAATAACGCAAGTTTGAAATAAGTGAGCAACAAGCTATTTAATGCTTTAATAATATTCCAATAGTACTTGCTTTCACACATGTTCAAGGAAGTTTGGAGTTGTTCATCAAACTTTTTAATTTTAAAAAATATGTATAAATGATTTACTTTGTATTTGATTGGCTTCGTAATTTTATGAAATTGATTATAATGATGTTATGTTTTGTATTGATGTAGCTTAATTTTGAGCATCACACGTGAAAAATTAGAGACAAAAACAAAGTGCTTGGCTCCTACCAATTTTATGTATCTGAAGCCTTTGGTTTTTAAAGCATTAGTGTGGCTAATCAAATAAAAATTTTGTGGAAAATTAATAATATGAGCAACATTTGCAACTGTGGAAAAAATAAGCCTAGCTCATTGTCGGAACCTCACATGAGTGCATTTTAAAACTCCTTTTTTTTGAGATATGTTCATTTCAGGTAGATTTGTTTCATGACAATTGGTGTGGATTTTTTTTAGTCATATTTTCCCATCCCAAGACATCATCTTGGAGGTTTTTGTGTGGACTTCCTTTGGTTTTCTTTGAGATTTAATTCCTAAGATGACTCACATGCTAACATGTTAGTTCTATTTCCATATCCCCTCCCCATTCGTCCAATATTACACCCTTCACCATTTATCAATACTATTCCCATTTAAAACTCATAAGAGTCATTTCTCCTTACATAGACTCACTTTTGTGATAATTAACACATAAATTTTCGTTAACAGTTTTTTTAAATATCTTAGTAGTTTTGATAAGTCGTTCCATTTGCATTTCTTCCAATATTTTGTTTCCCTAAGATGGAAACTTTTTACGTCACTTAACACGTAATTTAATGTTTTTCTAGTGATAATCATCTTATAGGTTTCACTAAGTCTCCCTTTAGCTTTTTTAAGAGAGTTTTTTTTTAGATGGTCTAGCTCATGCACCATGATTAAATGGGTCCATCAAGTTGATTTATGTATCTTAGGAGGTACTCCAAGCCCCAGGGTTCATGATTTGGAGGGAAAACCATCAAAATGGAAACTTGTGGGCTTGGAATCGAAATATGGGGTTTTCCAACCCATCGCGATTTGGGACAAAACATTGATGTATTTACAACATGTGATGGAAGAGGATGATAGTCCTTGGAAAGACAATTCCAATGCAATAAATTCGTCCAAATTTGAGTTTTCGTTGAGAGATATTAACATTTGATGTTGAAAAATTAATTTCCTTCTCATGTAGGCTAAATTGATGTAAATACAATCCAAAAGAATTGTCACCTCAAATGTGATGTTTTGGAGCCCTTCTTTATTGTATATATAGAAGGTGATATGAGGGTGATAAAGGCATCCACTTGTGAGTGCAATACACCAAGGGAGACTCTAAAATTTTTGGTGGACCTAACATTAAAGGAGCATAGGACAACATGGGGGAGGTTTGAGACAACACAGAAAGATATGTGATTGGGCCACACTCTTTGAAGTGATTGCATGTGGTTTGAAGGAATCGTTAAGGGATAATTCATGGATTGTTCAGGTGCAAAGTGTTAGGCAACGTAGCCCGTAATAAGGAGAGGCATAATTGGGTTGTTTCAAAGGTATTTTAGTGGTTGGAACCTCTATGTGGAGAGTTGGGAGCTACTTCTGGTAGTTGAGAGGCACTAACTACACAAACATATGATTGTGTGGACTATTTTGGGGAGTGTTTGACCCCTATATAACAACGTGGAGGTAGAGTGTATTGACAAGGGAAGGGCACAACTTTTGAAGTTTGTTTTGATGGTTGGTTTAGGGTTGTTAAATAACTATTTGGTTCCCTAACAGGTCACTGTGGTGAAAGAAGCAAAAGCCAACTTGGAGAAATAGTTGGAAGTGTATTGGGTCCATGTTTTTGGACCAATTTTGGATTATTTTTCTAGCTTCCTATGGGAGCCAATTTGGAGGCTTGTTTGAGTGACCATAAGTCTTCATTAGTACAAATTCCATAGTGATTTCAATGGGTGTCATAGATATTATTGGAGGGTAGCGTGTTGGCTACCCAAAGCAGCAGAAAGGATGTTTTTGGTGCATGTTTGGGTGAAGGATTGCAGCATTATGTGAAGCACTTTGTTGGATGAAAGTGATTACTAGATTAGCATATTGGAGCTCAGGAATTAGGCCTACCTAGAGAGAAGTTTGATGAGCTCGTGTTCAATGTATGAGATGTGACTTGCAACAGCGATAGGAGGCATCCCTCTTGGATTACCAAGGTGTAGATGCCTCGATGGACTAAGGCACTTCTAGTGAGAAGTACAAAAGATAAGGAATAACAAGATGAGATACAAATTAGAAGCTGCAACGAATTTTGTCATTGTATCTAGTATACCATAGACTATTCTATTATTAAGAATTTGGTTTAATATAGCAAATATTGGGATTGTATAATATTGTACAATTTTGTTTAAAACTGTGTATATTGTGCATATGTGATTTACTACTTTATATTTCCATTGTGAAAAGTAGTTTGTGGTTGAGATTCTTGGTTTATTAGTGTGAGTGATTTTAAGACTCTAATCTAGACCCAACTTCTTGGAAAATTCAACATGGTATAAGAGCGTCCCTGAGCTACTTTGGAAGTAATTAAATCATAGTTATGTGCAACAAAGTACAACGTGAGAGGGATTTGGTCACATCATGAGTGAAGGGTTGACTGCAATGTTGAAGTTGCAGATAGGTATATGATATGAGTACATGTTGGTTGGGTTTTAAAACTATAGTCCATGGAAGCAAAGGATCAAGTTCATCTTGCAGGTTAACAAGATCTGGGATTCTGCTGAGAAAGAGATCAAGAAGCCAACCAACCCTAAGGAACTGGAAATATGGGAAGATTTGGATGCGAGTGAAATACTGATCATCCTAGGTAGTGTGAGGGATGCCCTAATACCTCATTTATCTCAGAAGAACATTGCACATGAGATGTGGGGTCTCTTCAAAATTTGTTCCAAAATAGGAACGAGAACCGGGTATTGGTATTGGAGGATAAGTTTAAGTCCACCAAGATGTTAAAGGGTAAAAGGCTGACCTTGTACCTGACAAGATTTTATCATGTAAAAGATGAGCTTGTTGCCTTGATTGAATGGTGGTTAGATCACCTTCTTTAGGACTATTGCTAGGGTAGTATTATATATCTTCTTGACTGTGGTGAGACTGTGGCTAGGGCTCCTTGTTTAGTCTCCTTTCCTCATGCATCTAAGGCTTCCTCCTCTTAGACTTCTCTTCCACTAGAACCCAAAACAGGTGGAGGGAAATGAAGAGTGAAGTGTGTCCAAATGACTTGCAAGGGACTTGTATTTATACTAAAACATGGATCACAAGTGGGGGAAGTTTGGTTACTAGCTGACCTTGGTGAATTGTTGCAGAACACAAATAAATTCACATGTCCATTAATAATTATCAGAATCAGATCATCCTTAGATCAATCCTAGACCTCCCTATGAGAGGAGTCCAAGAAAAATATCAGCTGATCCATCTGTGAGACTGTACTATCTTAACCTACAGTGCCTTGCACTACTTCATTGTGATCGAGTCTGCTTTGCTGAACCATGAAGAAGAATAATTGTTCAAGAATGTCTCATACCATTCTCTACTGACTTGAAGTGAGTCCCATATGTAGAGAGTGTGACATATCACTCTTACTGATCTTAGATCAGTTCCAAAAGGGAGTGACTTACATCACTCTTATTGACCCAAAGTCAGTTTCATTGATCCTAGATCAATATCAAAATAAAGTGTCTCAAACCACTCATACCCACCCGAAGTCTATTTCATTGATCCCACAACAATGTCAAGAGAGTGTCTCAAACCACTCATACTCACCTGAAGACAGTTTCATTGATCCCAAATCAATATCAAGAGTGTCTCAAACCACTCATACTCACCTGAAGTCAGTTTCATTGATCCAAGATCAATATTTGTACGGTAGTATCACGATGCATCAATCGTTACTACTATGGCCCCTATCGTCATTTCCCTGCTCATTGGCCAGATGAGAGGTACTTCCCATGAGTCATAGATTGCACGGGTAGGATGTCTCAATAAGATAAGAATGAACCACTCATCTTGCCTACATGTCGCAACGGGTATCCTAGGGGAAGGTTGAACCACACACCCTGTACACAACAGATCAGTAGGGGAAGGATGAACCATGCACCCTGTTATCCCTAAGTTGCAGCGCTGCTATTTTGAAGGCTAAAGGAAGGAAATGGTCTATTTTGTTGTCCATGACCCCACTTTCCTCACTTTTCCACTCCCACTCATGTCCATTCATGTCCTAACTTGACCCTCACATCATAAAGAAACCCACTTTTGCCTTGGCCCTACGTGATTAACCAATTTTTTCCTTGAAAACCTTATCTTTCTACCCATATGCGCCCTTTTCACATTTCTTGAGGACATCCTGTACGTCTGTGGTCCCCCCGCCATCGATCTTCCCATTAATTAGATGGTCCACACTTCTCCCAACCGATGTTACCTTCTCGATCAATCTTCGTCCTTAGATCACTCCTATCAGATCTAATGGCCATCACACATATCGCATGGGCAACAAGCGAGAGGGATACCCACCTGATAAGGGTGGTTTCCTCTCTCTCCTCTGTTACTATGTTGCACCCGATGAATGGCATTGGGCGGGCTCTGACCTTAACCACTTACCACCCAATGATTGCCCGATGTAAACCATTTCCTTATTAGGTAAAAACGCTCTTGGGTGTTAACTTTAGAGCACCTCCTCTACCCAATAGTCATTCGATCTACTCATTGAAGATCTGATGGCTTGAACTTATTCCGCTCCCACCATGAATTCAAGCCTCCTGCCTTCAATCTCTTCCGTCCATTTCCCTCAATTCAATGGCTCTCGTTCACCATCACCGTAGTCCACCCTCTGCCACCTGACCACCATCTTGATCGTCAATCCATTCCATCCAATGACCCATATGCCCCTGTACCACACTTCCCATCAGTCACCCCGGGAGGAAAGTTGTTGCCTCTGTCAGTGTTTGTGACAGTGAGACAGTTGAATTGAATTAATGGAAGGCATGGTCAAAAGGGGAAAAACAATAACACGATGTAGATGAACCAACATAAATGGTCATGGAGTGTTGCTAGCATGAGCGAGCCACCTGAAAACACGGCGAAATTACCAGAATTTGGTCATAATGTTTGTTAGAAATAGAGCCCCTATGCTCATGCTTGTCTAATTATGGCATCAAGCAGTTAGAAGCCAAAGGGGATAGATTAAGACATCTCAAGCCTTAGAGAGCCCAAGAGCATTGTGAAATGCCTATAAATGGCTGAGACTTAGAAGGAACAAGGGTTCAACTTTTGGACACTGTGGATACTCTATTCTTCTTAGTGTCTCATCTTCATTCTAGTAATACAAGCTTCTTTTTTTGTTACATGTTCAATTTCCATCTTCTCCTCTGCTCTAAGCTCGCACATGAATAGGTTATTCATGTTTTCTTCTGTGTCTAATGCTAGATAGTTGTCATCTTATCTCTGTGTTGATAAATTAGATTTTCAAGCTTCATTTACTTTCTGTAGTTGGCCATTCATATATGTTTATGTATGCATTTTCTAGTACAATGAGTATTCTCCATCTATCAATTCAATCTATAAACTATTGAGAATTAGTGGCCTAAAGCCTTGTCAAGCTGAGGGTTTTCATGCATGTCTGGAATGAAA
>APFE030247282.1:659-25422 GCA_000404065.3 Pinus taeda | reverse complement strand
AAACCCACACTTCATCGAAGTCCATTTGCTAGGCCGCACACTGTCAGTATCACAGTTGGTCACAAGCATTACAGGGTATCTCTATACTCGGATCTTCGTTCGTCATGGTTATGGGTCATCCACAAACCCACACTTTATCGAAGACCATTTTCTAGGCCGCACACTGTCAGAATCACAGCTGGTCACAAGCATTATAGGGTATCTCTATCCTCGGATCTTCGTTTATCAGGGTTTTGGGTTAACCACATAAAACCCTTATCTTCAATGGCTCTTCATATTCAACAAAGGCTTTGCAGGAGGGAACTCTACGCAATGGGGACCATTGCTTCTTAAGGAGGGAGGAATGATCCGAATGGAAATTGGCATCAACCCATGGTACTCATCCACCCATATTATTCATCGACCCATGGAATTTACCCATGGTATTGTAAATGGCATCCGCCTGTGGTATTGCAAAATCCACCCATGGTATTCATTCACCCATGGAATTGACCCGTGGTATTGTAACTGAAAAATACTATAAGTAACAAGTCACATTTTGTAAAAGGACAGATTGTCCGCCACAATGTAGACTTTACAATTCAGAGGCATGTAGCCACCACATCTCTTCTCAGAGATAAGCTACCATTGCCCTAGTTGGTTTATTTCCACTTGGGTTTTAATAAAAAAGTTTCTTTGTGGTTTTTTTTATTGGGCATTCTCATATTTTTCTTCTGGTAATTTCAAATTTTCAAATCTTGGGGTCTTTCCCCCAAGATCCATTGCAAGTTTTCAGATCTTGGGGGTCTCCTCCCAAGATCCGGATTAAACAAATTCTTAAAATACATCAAATATACAATGGCGAGAAACACAAAATAGATACCCATATATTTTTCCCTTGATCCCAAAACCAAGGCTACAAGATTGATTTTTCATTATATTCCTTTCAATGTTACAATTCTATATATAATATATATATATATATATATATATATATATATATATATATATACATGTTTAAATAATTCATAAACCCCAATCCATTAACCCTAGATTAGAACATAATCGTAGTTCCCTTGACCGGATCTACAAGGTACACATGGAGAAAACCATCATGCCCAAAACCATGTGCGAAACCCATGCACAAAACCATAGGTAGGTTTTCCCACCTAACACACACACAACACTATCGTCAACCTCATTGGGCCCCACCATCCCTAAAGCCCCTCCTCTTCCACCACCCTCCTCCCTTGCCCACACCCACCATCACTCTCCCCTGCCCATCATCCTCTCTTCCCCCGCCACCCTCCTCCCCTACCCACACCCTCCCCTACCCATCATCCCTCCTCCTCTACCACTCTCCTCCCCTACCCACACCCTCCACCATTCCCTTCCCATCATCCCCTCCTCCTCTGCCACCCTCCTCCCCTACCCACACCCTCCATCACCCTCCCATTCCCATCATCCCCTCCTCCTCTGCCACCCTCCTCCACCATCATCCCCTACTCCCCTGCATTAATTACATTATATCCTAAGCTAACTTCATTCTCAAAAAAACATTTTAAACTTCAGCTGATAAAGGATCCACCGCGCCAAAAATTCACAAATGAAAATTCATTCTTTACTATGTTTCGGTCTCCCCTACAACCCAATGCCTCTAAAAACACCAATTATGGAGGTCTGTTCAACCCGACACCTTTTTAAATGCCCACTTATAGATATGTATTCTAGTGAAGCATCCTCATCTCTGGTTAGTGTGGGCATGGTTTACCGAAAACTGTTTTACAAGATCCTCCACAATGTTTTGTTAGTGTCCATTATTTGGCTGTGGAGAGTGTGTTTACTCATAGTAAGCTTTCTATTGCATTTTAATTAAGCTACCATGGTGAGGATCAAAAATGATAATCTATTTTTCCTAATATAATGACCACTCTACAGAGTGATGTCACTTATTGTGAGTTTGCGCCTATTCTGGATATTGTTTTCTTATCACAAGCAGCCATGACCTGCATGAACTGTGAACCAATAGAACTCATGCCTTTTGATGCAACTATTAGTAACTGATGGAAGCTTATTTAAGTTGGTTTTAATTTTATTTATGAGTCTTTAGTGCTTACTCTGGTTCGATATAGAATGAGGTATATAGAATCAATTTCCTACTAGTTCATTAGTTTGTTTCTCCTCTTAGAGAGGTGAGCTAGTGAATAGGTGATGATCTTGCTAAGGACCTTCAATCAAGGCATGCCCCATAAATGTTGAGTTCTGTAACAAAAAGCCTCTCCCATGAAGAGTTGAAGGAAACACTAGTTGAGGTAGCAAAAGAAGGTGGAGAGTCAACCTCGCAAATCCCAAAATAAATAGTGGTATCTCCTAATCATGTAATAAAAGGGGCATTGAAAATGAGATATGCCGCCATATCTAGTTCATGTAAGTGGAAAAGCTAGCAAGTCATGTATGAATGTTGAAAATGGTGATTGGTCATGACCCAGAGCCTATGAGGCCCCACCTGAAACTACCCTAGGGGAATCCTAAAGGCATGCATCCAATGTCAACATGTATAAAGAAGGTGGAAATTAAAGCCATCCCTCATCGTCAAAAAGTGCTCCGTAAAAATCCATCTTCAAGTCAAGACCATCTGAACGTGTTATCCAAGTAATCTGGATTTACTATCTGTAAATAACTTCCCAAATAACCCGATTTAGTTCTTGCTTATCCAGTAAGAGATTTATTGACATGTCCATTAAGATCTAGAAAATTAAACCTTTTTCTTAAAACATATTGTACATGTTAGGGCCTAAATCTACCTCACGCTGAGAAAGGCAGGATCTAGGGTAACATCAAACCACACTTAACTTGGTAGCTAGCCCTACCAGGTTTGGAGAGGGCTCTCTCCTTGTCAATCTCAGGAAAATATAGAAAATGAGGTTTGAGATGACTGATGTAAAGACTAATTTTAGGCTAAGTATAAGCTTAGAGGGGTTTGATTGAGTTTTATGTTGGTTTGCTGGATCAAAAGTGAAAGGCAGTTTTGGGTCCAGGGAATGGACTCAGTCTTGCAGAGATTTCTGTGGGTTGAGGTAGGTAAATGCTTTAGTACTTTGAATTAAGTGAAATGGAGAGTCTTAAGACTGGTGAGGAGTTGGAGAGGGCATGATATCAAGGATCCTCTTCAAACAGTTGAAAACATGAAAAGCTAAACAAACCGTAAGGTAGAGCACAACTCCCAACTACAGATAGAGATACAAGAGGTCCAACACAGGTATGCCACAACTCTAAATTAAGGCTTCTCCTTTCCCCTGAACAATATTTCAAGAAAATAAAGTTGAATCCAAACATCAGAATCTCTTTAAAACATAATACGATAAATTAATATCAGTTTATGAATTTCATGTTTAAGAAAGTGATAATTCCATGTTCCATCAACGTAAATGCCAGCTATAAAAGGGATATTAATAAAAATAGATAATTGTTATCAAGATGTGCTACTTCCCGCATTGACAATTTTTTATCATAGAAATATAATTTTGTCTTTCCAATGTCACTAGAAGCATGACCACTGAGGTAGGGGCCAATATTCTTCAAAATGTTGCAATTTGGAAACTCATCCAGATTAAGATTTCCACAAATATAAATGTACCAATCAAACATGAATAAAAAATATTGTACATTATAACAAGAATTTTTTTCCCTTTCATGATCATGTAACTTTCTACTCTCATAGGACACTAGATGACCTTCATATGACAAAAATCCTATAATGGAAATTTTAAGCATATGTATGCACTTCAAATGACTACTCAAAGTCTGGTAGCTTCAACATAATTTTCAACCCAAGTTTTCACTTCTATTGGTAGATTTTTTCGTTGCACTTCCCCATATAGTTGCATGATCTATTCCTCTTCAACAATCACTAAGTCATATCAGTATATTAGAGAAACATTCAACAAATGTGTGGTAGTAGTTACCCAAACCAAGAATTTTTTTTAGCTCATGAACAACTCAATTCTTCTGTCCACCAAGTATCACCAACTTGTTTGCAAATGACATGATAACTAACTACATTCTCCCTAAAAATTCCTACACAAGAATAACTTTAAATTCATCCATATACAATATTTTAAAGTCTGAAAGGCCCTTCTAGTAGTCTAATTATACATGAACTATGGATGCAACCCTAGTTGTTTCCTTAGCCTTAGTATTGACTACCTTAACTGAAACATTACATGATCCAACTCTTAGTTCAAGTTCACTTGCTAAATACTTCTTAAAGTTTTGTATAGAACCAAAATCCACCAATACCTATATTTTTATTCCGTTTATAACCAAATTCAAATAAATACAATAAATACAATGTTGATTCAAAATTGCGGTTACCTATTTTGGTTTCAATATGAGCTTACAAGTCTCAAACCCTAGGGTGATTTTTGTAACCTTTAGATGGAAAAACACTTAGAGAATTTGAATATTATGAGAGAAAGCAATCAAACATGAATTCTAGTTCATTACAAGTATATTCCAATATTGAATATATGAAAATATGAGCAAGAAAAAGGAGAACAAACATGTAGAAGGAGGATAGATAAAAAACTAGTAACACATAAATATTTGAAACCTTTCAAACTTCTACAGAGAGCAAACTATATTGATATTGAAAATCCCATAATACACAATTTTTTTTTCCTAAAGAGTTATGACGCCTTTGTCCTTCTTTTTCATACATTATATGTAAAAATGTACAAAACTTTAAGATCCATAATATTTTGGAAAGAAACCATAAAATATTATAATATTTTTATGATACATTTTACTAAACAAATTCTATCCCTATTGACAAAAAACCCTTGGAAAAAAACCCTAGGGTTTGAGACTTTGAGTTACCCTATTCAGTTTGCAATGGCATATGCTACCTCTGCAAGGATTCTTAGCTTGTCTTCTTTTGAGATTTCCCTCGTGCTTCTTTTGCTTTTCTTTTGTGGGGTATTCTCAGCTGCTGGAGCTTGTGGCACCAATTCTGCTAACAACACCTCCTTATCTCTATTAGGCTCATCTTCCTTTTCATATTCAATGACAATAGGCTCCTTAAGCTTGGGATTCATTTTAGCTTTAAACCCTAGCCTTAGTCTGTTTGTTGGTCTGGTTCTTAGCCTCCTTACATAATTTGTTCTAGGTCCAGGTTCTATAGGATCTTGACCCTTCTTTTGGACTTCTTCCATGGTCTCACCTTCCTTAGTCTCCTATACTTCTAACTGGTGTCCTCTAGTCCTTCTTCTATAAACCCTAGAAGCCATAGGGTTTTTTCTCCTATTATTTTTTTTTTCTGTTGTTTTTCTATCAACTTGTTGACTACTCGAACTATATAGTAACAATTTTCGTGTTCTTATCCCTTCTGGAAAATGGGTGTCCTAATGTCCTCCTTGGTTGTTGTTATTTCTTGTTAATTTTCTAGGTGTATAGCATCTTGATCAAACAATGGTGGTATACATCATGCGGGTACCAAACCCTCCTTTTTCTTTCAAAGGCCACCATCTTAGCCACACTTTGATGAAGGGAAAAAGGTAGGTTCATCCTATTAAAACCATCCAAATGTACAAGAAATCACATATGGTATAAGAAAAACTTGGAGAAACGACCATCACATGTCAGATAAATCTTAATCTACCTCATATGCTCAACCCATTATGGCTTTAAAATATTGATGTGCACCCCAATGCTCTAGCAAGGATCATGTATGTCGTTCTTCAAGAAATAATTTAGATTTATTCCTTGCACCATAAGTCTCTTAAACCATATTTTCCCCTCAGCTGGTGTTTTCGTTGCCTCAACGATTCTTTCTTTTGCTACTTGAAATAGCAGCACTCTATCGTTATTGCTATTAAATGAGTCAATGAAATTAGAGGTGAGATTAAGATCATACCCAATGATGAGTGGAAAATTGGTTCCTAACCTGCTTCTCTGAAAATTGCAATTGTGTCAACCTCATACACCTATAAGAGCATTGAACCATTTAGCTCATACTTTTTGAGGTGACTTCTTTTTCCCATTTATCCAACTAGCAAGTTCCAACAATTGAGCAATTGAAAATTTTCCCCTTGCACGCCCCACTACCTTATAACCAACACCTATGAAATGGTTGCCATCGCCTTGTAAACAACACCTCTGAAATGGTTTCCACTACCTTGTAACCAACACCTTTAAAATGTTTTCCACCACCTTGTAACCAACGCCTCTGAAATGGTTTCCACTACCTTGTAACCAACGCCTTTGAAATGGTTTCCACTGCCTTGTAACCAATGCCTTTGAAATGGTTTCCACCATCTCGAATTTGATAAAAACTTGCTTTTCATGCACTTGGTTGCCACTTTATGTAGTTTTTCTGCATAAAACGTTAATATATAATTTACCAAAAATCTAATTTACCAGCACCTACAGTAGTGCTAAAAACTCATTTTTTAGAGTTTTTTCTCTTCAAATATTCTTCAATCTATATTGAATGAGCATTATGATATGGGTTAATATCAATAAGTACCTCTTTACTCACTATTCCTTCTTTCCTCATTATTCCCCTTTTGGTTTGTGGTTTCATTCAAGAACTTATAACACTCATCAAAGAAAACTCAATGCCCAAGCACATGTGGACACCACAAATAAAGGGGTAAATCAGTTCAATGCACCCATACAACAAACATAGTTATAGCCATGGTTATTGGATTGGGTTATGAGAACCTAGGTGTGATGAAAACACCCACTTTTACCATAAACCATGGCCCCTCTTCTAAGGAAATATCACATGGGGCCATGAAAATACATAATGAAAAAAAACCTTTAAAACATAGAAGAAGGTTAAAATTTATGGACCATGTTGTCAGAAGCCAGTCATGAAGAACTACAATGAAAGGATACAACCCATTACGTATGTATATGAGACCATGGTTTTTGTAATGAATAATGTATTCAATAAACCCCTATATCTATAATTTTAGCACTTAATTAACATTGAAAACTCCCATGTATGAATCCAAAGGAGAGGAGGAATTCCATTTCTAAGGGTGTGCCTCTCCTCGAAACACCACCACATTGGCATAATAAGGATCACATAGTGGCTTACTCATAAATGACATATTATCTTATTAAGATGCATTTAGTTGCTTTCCAATAATAGGAGATGTTGATGGACATGAATCCCCTCCTTAAACCTAGGTTTGTAGTTGTGAACTAGTAATAATCTAAAGTAGTCATGAACTAAGTGATAGTACTTTGGGTTGGTGTTCTCATGAAGATTGAAGAAAATGTGGCCAATCCAAACGAGAGTTTTGGGCTATGTCTGATCCTTCTCTTGTCTCTCTTTTATTAGCATGCCAATTTTCCTTTTTTTAACTCATTTATTCTCATTGTCGTTTCCTATAGATACTGATAATGATCAATTTTATTAGCCTTCTACTCTATCATAATCAATATTTCTATATAAGTCCTTCATATCTTTCATTTTTATCTTAGTGTTGGTGAGGGGTGATGCAAATCACTTGAAACATTAGACTCTAAAATACATCAAGGCATGGTTGCCTAAAAGAACTTTATTGACCCCTTAACTTCAATAATAATGTTTTGTCAAGGTTCCAAAACTATAACTTTGCATTGACACTTCAATATCATCATTTTCTAGCATTGTTTTATAAACTGGAAAATGTGGGGTATGAAGTGTTCAATGTTTAATGAGATTATTACTTTGGATTTTGCAAAATTTTGATGTATATGCCTTAGTTTTATAAATTTAACCAGGGAAAATTTTAAGAACACCCCCTAAATTTATAAGTATAATAAATGGGCGAATCTTCATGGTATATAGGAAAATTGGAAGGCGATTTTATCAATAATATAAATATGTATATATAATTTTTTGGCGAATCTCTCACTAGTCATGGCGAATATTTTACTCAATTATAAAATCTTGTAAGATCTTGGTATTACCTTGGGTTATCATAAACCTGGAGCTTAAAAATTACTATTAGTAATTTATAAAAATTAATAAAATTAATAGTTGATTTTTATTTTAACCAAGCTAAAATGTTTAACATACATTAAGTTAGAACATCCATTTTTACTCTTGATCCAGCCCTGAGAGGGATCAAATATTTTTTCACTATGTGCTAGTTTGCATATCACGATATTTGATACCTCTATGCTAGTTTAATTCCCTCATTTAAATAGGCCACATTCTAGGTGAATACCATGAGTGAATACCATGTGCCATTTTGGTGAATACCATGGGTGAATACCATGTGCCATTTTTATTTTTATTAATACTAATATTAGGGTTAATAATGTTTTTTTGCATGGCATTAATAACAATCTAGTCCATGGTATTTGTCCCATATTATTTTTCCCATAGGTTTTACCTAAATATAACGCATTTTTGAGTGTTCGTAAATATAAGGTGACTTATGCAGTAAATATAAAAAAATGTTTTATTTGTTTAAAATACCTCTCATTTATTTGTATTTTTATTAATTTAATATGGTATTTGGCCCATAGGATTAACTTAAATAAAACCTCTTTCTGAGCCTACATAAATATAACGAGGGTTATGGACTAAATATAAAAAGAGGTTTTATTTATTTACCATACGTCTAGTTTATTTATATTTTTATTGATTTACCATAACTTTTGAGTAAGTATAAAATGATGTTTTATTTATTTACCATATAAAAAATAAAAAATGTTTTATTTATTTACCATACTTTTCATTTATTTATATTTTTATTAATTCACGATACCTCTTTTATAAATATGGTATTTGGCCCATAGGATTCACTTAAATAAAACCTATTCTTGAAAATGGGCGAATGGATTCACTTAAATAAAACCTATTCTTGAAAATGGGCGAATGGAAGGTTCTAACTCCTAATTTCAAGGGCTAAATTTACCTTTTTTACCCTCTCCCTTAATAAAAGGTGGGCTATTTGAGTTGATTTGTAAAAATGTACTATGATACAAATATTCGCCCACTAAAAATTTAAAACCCCTTAATTTCGCCAAAGGGCGAACATTCGCCCCTAAAATTTTCTATGAATTTAACACATTAAATTCCAAATTGTGATATGCAAAAGTCAAATGATTACATGATACTCTCTATATTTAGCTTCATGATAGGTGATATTCTCAAACTTAAATTTGACACTCAAATCTTTTTAGTTTTATGCCATAATTTTTCAAACCAATAAATCCTTAGATTGTAATTTTCATGCTTCAAATTGAAATTTTAACATAGCTTTAGACTACTCATGAACCTCTGAAATCACAATTCTAAGGTGGAAATATTGTAAACTTGAAATGTTGACATTCAAACTGTTGGATTAAGGCAAAAATGTGACTTCAAAATAACTATAAAATCCATAACAAAAAGGGTCATAAATCTTCAAAAAAAACAAGGGAAAAAATGGTAGTTTGAATCTACAGCTTGGTGTGTATATTCAACATTGTCTGCTTTTTCTCAATAATTTCATTCATTATATCAGGAACCAAAAAAAATCATTAGGAAGATGAATTCAACAACCTAAAAAACCCTAACAGTGGTACACATCAGGAAATGTAGTGTAAAAATTAAATAGCCATTTCATTTCAGTGGCCCATATATACAAATCACTGCTTAAAAGTATCTATAAGAAATCTGATCAACCCAACTATATGTTCAACAAAAGGATCAAGACTAGTTCCATTTGCAAAAACATGGCCCTGAGTGCCTGCCAGTCGGTTACTTGTTCACAATACTCGGAAATTTGTGTTTATAGGGTAGATAGTTGAGATATTTTCCATCATTCAAGAAAATTCTAGATTTTTTCTAAGGCCCATCATTCAAATCTACATGAGGTTTATTTATGAATACATTCCCAAATAAATTTAGAGCTTGGAGCAGTTTCTATGTCCATTATGAAAAGTTCCCTTATTCCATACATTCCAGCAAATAGAGAAGATTCATCTGCCCTTTGTGTTATTTCTTTGCAAGCCAGAGTGCAATATTTTGAACATGATGTGAGGGAGTTGGGTTCATTGAAATTTTTACTTGTAAATATTCATTGGGACAAAAGGTTTCCTAATATGTTTGTTGCACTGAAAATTGTCACCTTGACATTCTGCTATCTGTGTGAGTTCATTACCACTCATACTTTCCTCCTCTACAGGTCTTATACATCAGTTCCTCATATCAAGCCTTGAAAATAAGAGAAAATCTCTCAAAATTTTGTAAAACTATGGTTCCGCACTTTCTCTTTGTCTTACCTGCGGTCCTGCACCTAATGGTCATGTCTCCAGCGCACCTGACTGCATTGTCTCTGTGATAAAGGTGCAGACCCTTGTAAAAGTTAAAAAGGTGCAAGTATATTCTGAAAAATTCACTTTCAGTTATTTCTAGAAGCTTCTAGAAGGAACCTTGAGGTGGCAAGTTCGCTCTTTTAAGGTTCATTATCTCATACCTTAAGGAGCTAACCCCTTGATGTGAGAAGCTTATCCCTTTGAAGGAGGATTCTATCCCTTCGTAGGTGGAACTATAATCTCCTCTCTGCACTATAAAAAGAAGCATTGGGCTGGTTAACAGGGAGTTAGAAGCTTACTATTTTTTGAGGGAAAATGCTGTTGGAACTTAGTCTTCTTTAGTTGAGTTTTTATGAGGAGAGATTACATACCTCTATGAATCTCATTTGGAAGAGTGCAAGACTTGTCAAAGTAAAGGAAATTCCTGTTTCGGACCCCAGGAAGAACTCGTTCAACATCAAGGCTGAAAAGGTTAAATGGTTCTTCTACTATTCAAAGTTAATACAAATATATTTGTTTTTCTCAATAAGCTATTAATTCATGGTTTATTTTATGGATTCCTTGATCACCATAATAAGCATGATTTATAATATTTGCTACGTAGGTGCTATTTAGTGTTTTCTTGTTTGTGATTACAGGTCTTCAAAGATAACTCTTTCAAATGACTGGAGGATGACTACTATGAATAAGCACTGGATCTAAGGTAGGATCTTAACACCTTTATAGTTTTTATTTATAAATCGCATATGTCTAGAGAAAGATAGATTTGTTTGTATGTTTGTTGCTAGACTATCTTTTGACTAGGGAGATTGGTCTTGTCCACAAGATCGATTTATCCGGCCAACAAATTGGTGAGTCTACTGGGGATGGTATTTAATTTTTGGTTTTCCCTTGTTTTTACTTGAGAAAATTGTTTTTTATGGTCTTTTCATTGATGTATACTGGCTTGGGTATTTTTCAAAAATCTTGAAGTATTTTTGTCTTTTTTTTCAAATTTTTCTGGGGACCGTACTTTGTCTTCATAGACAGAGCGGACATCTCTATTTTTTTCCTTGAGTAAACAGTGTCAGACCGCACTTGTTGCTTTTGGAGCGTGCGAACCTTGTTAAAAATTTTTAAAAACCTAAGATATATTCTTCCAATTAAGTTTAGGTTTGATTTAGGATTCTTAGTGTCTACCCAGATCTGTATTTTTCCTGTCAAAAATCTCTTGTGAGTGAGTACCGATAGTATTTTTGTTTTGAATGATTTTCTAGAAGTTTTGCATGTTGGAAGTTGTTTTCACTTTGTCTCTATAGTGACTCAAAGACCAGAAGCTTGAGAAACCTTAGATCACCTTGGTGTCTTTTCGTCTTCTTGATGAGTCTAACTTGGTTGTGAAATCTATCTTGTGTGAGAAACAGATTTAGTTTTCTCATTGCAAATCTTTGAACAAACTTTGTTATAAGTTCTGAAGTTCATTTTTACAAAAGAAAACACATCTGGATGTTTTTTGATTGGTTTGTTATTCTGCGCAAGTGAATCCTTAATTTACTGAACAACTAAGTAAAACATCCTCAAAAAAAGAATTGAAGCTTTTATTCAATTAGATTTTTAAAAGTTTTTAGATCTCAAAATTAGTTTTTTGTAGTTTTGAGTGTTTTTCTAGAACTTGTATATCTCTTTTGAAGCAAATTGTTTTTTTCATAGTTTCGAGTTTTGAAAAGTGAAAGGGATTTATTGTGAGCATTAATTATTTGTCTTGTTTTGAGTTCTTATTTTAAAAAACAAAAGATTTTCATTCCATTTCCATGTTGAAAGAAAGAATTGTTTCTTAAAGAATTACATCCTCGAACTCTTTCATTTAGCTAGAATTTCATTGAAAGAAAAACGAATTGCTTATAATTTTAGGTGCATTTTTTTTAGTGTGTTTGGAGTCGAGTCTTCACACCATCAAAGTTTCATTTCCATACCTATTGAATTAAAGAACAACCCATAAAAGCAACGCTTAATTAAAATTGATATAATAATCTTTTCTATTTCTAGGGCTCTTATCACCAATATAGCTTAGGCTAGTATCTTGGAGTAGAGAGTAATTAACTCTCCGAGATAGTTAAAACAAACAAGTAGATACATCTTGCGGTAGGAAATAAATCCAATTGTAATTGATACATTATGGGAAGCTTCCCTTAAAGGAGTTAATGACGAGATCATGTCCGAACCTTTGAGACAATCAATTATGTTTCATTGGGAAAGATAGAAGATCTATGTGTATTATAAATGGTAAACCTCATATTAACCATTATGGAGGAGCCTAGGGTCACTTGGTTGTAAACCTCAGATTGACCATGTCGAGGAGTCTTCAAGGGGATTGAGCTTTGATACTCTACCCTTGCATGTGGAATCGGATCGTAGATTGTTCCCCCAGTTGTATTTTTTGCTATTGGTAACCTTAGTGTCCATAAACTTAAGATTATTTCCTAATGTGACGGTGAAGGAAAGATCTCACTGTACCTGGAGAAGATGTCGACTAGACTCACTTGGACTCTCTGGGGGGTTCTCTTCACTCAATATGGTTTTGTGAAGAAACTTGTGCTAGTCTGTTTCATTAAGCAGGTTGTCGGGGTAACTGTTCCAACCGCCCTTTCTGTATTAGACTTCTACTAAGTTGGATTTCATCACCAACTATTGTTTTTAGTACAGGAAGTTACTGTTTGTGTGTGGTTTGAACTCTTAGATTTTTTTTTTTAGGCATGTGATTCAGTTGTTTGTTTCTTTAGAGACTTTAGGTGTTTTTATTGAAATTTTCTTTGTTTGCATGTGATTATTTAATATTTAATCGTGGATGAATTACCGAGACAATCTTGTAGACTTGAGTGGAAACCTCCTGAGTATACACCAAGCCAACTTGAAGGGCTGCAAGCTCTCGTATCACCTAGTGACAGTAGAGTTGGATCACCAGAAGCTGGAGAGTCATCTCTAATTGTTCATCCTGATTATCAAATACAAACAAAAAAGTATATTCAAGATCCAATTTCATTTTCCGAAGTTACTGGTAGTATTTCTCCTTCTAGTGAATTAGCTGAAGAACCTGAAATATGAGCCTGACACTGAACCTGTAGTTTTGGAACCATGTTTAGGATTTGTTACTCCAACTTCTAGTGATCTTGGTTCACCTAGGGTAGGAAATATCATTACTCAAAATCTTCCTTCTGGCCTCAATTCTATTGAAGAACTTGTCAGTCTAGGCGAAGACGTAACTCTTCCCGAAAACCAACAGACTTTAAATCTTAGGGAGCATGAATCAATATTCTACAATATTTTTAGGAGTGACGCTTGGTATTTGTCATTGACAATTTTTTTAGAAAACTCGGGTCTTAGTTTTTCACCACCTTGAATTCCTTTTCATCCTACACCAAGAGGTTATTATCCTTCATCGATCATGTCAAGACCGTCATCTATGTTTTCCCAATCACCGGAAACATTTCTATACGGCGGTCCTTCTATTCCTTCGGGGTACTAGTCACTCACTGGTACCTTTTTAGGAGCAAATCCTTGACTGACTGAATGCAGAAAAAATCCTTATGATGTCTGGTAGTATTCCAAATCCTCAACCTCAAGGTAGTCAGTTACCGCCTGGGGGGAAACCCCAAGGTAGTCAGTTACCGCCTGGGGAGCAACCTCAAGGTAGTCAATTACCACCTGGGGGGCAACCTCAAGGTAGTTAGTTACTGCCTGGAAGCCAACATCAAAGTAGTCAGTTACCGCCTGGGGGGCAACCTCAAGGTAATTAGTTACCTCCTGGGGAACAACCCCAAGGTAGTCAATTTTTTCCTAGAGGGCAACCTCAAAGTAGTCGATTACCGCCTGGGGGGCAACATCAAGGTAGTCAGTTACCGCTTTGGGGATAACCTCAAGGAAGTCAGTTACTGCCTGGGGGATTACCCCAAGGTAGTTAGTTTCCGCCTAGAGGGATACCTCAAGATTTTCAACCTTCAGGACAGTACATACCCCAAGGTCAACCCCAGACTCAATATATTCCTCAGGATGCTTATCAACCCTAGATTCAGTACGTGCCTCAGGGTTATCAACCTCAAGGTTAGTACCCAACTCAAGATTTCCAACTGCCTTATGGTCAATCATTTTTACAAGGAGTCGGAAATGTACCACTTAATTATCAGCCCTACGTTCAACTAGGTTATGGTCCTCCATATGCACAAACTTTTATGGGCCCATACCCCGGAATGAACATGGTGTGGAATCCATCGCAAACTCAACAGACTATGCAACCTAATGTGTAGTTATCTAATCAACCTAGACAACCTTTGGTTTTTGGTCCAACCCAACAACCTATCCAACCTACTGTTCAAACCCCTACACCTAGTTTAGTTCAGTAGCCTAGATATCCTCCTCCTGGAGCTGGTCTCATTACTCAAGGTTTTCGCGACCCTAACTGTCAGTTACCATTTATTGCAACTTTTGATTTACCTGATTTGTTGCGCCTTACGAATGATCTGATTTACTATCTTCTGTATTGGCTACCAATGCTTAGTAAGTTGCCCAGTGATATCCCGAAATTCGAGGGTAAGTCAGGAGATGATCTGTCAAATCATGTTATGACTTATCACCTCTAGTGTGCATCTAATTCAATCATTGAGATTCAATTCGATTGTGTCTTTTTCAACGAACTCTTATTGGTCTTACCGCCAAATGGTACATTGAGTTACCACGAGGCTCTTTTTATAATTTCAATCAGTTAGCCACTGCATTCTTAACTCATTTTCAGTTGCTTGTCAGATACGACAATGGCATGGAACTGTTAACTTCACTAAAACAATCCACGTCCACATATATTTCTGATCATATTCATGAATGGTGATGTAGAAGGCGTTTAGTGAAAGTTTTCATTCCGAATCAAATTTTAGCGTAATGGTTCATTAACTCATTATTATCCAAAATCACTGAAGATGTAGCTAAGGTAGGAGTTGTCACTGAAGAGCAAGTCATTTCTCAGGCTCAGTATCTTGACCTCGTCTATACGCAGTCGGGTACTTTACATGAAAAATTCCCTGATCTTCCAAAACACGGTCAAATAGCTGCAGCTCCTTCAGTGTCTCATGCCGCTGATGGTATGGTTGGTTCAGTTAGTACTAAAAGTAAGAAGAATTCTTCAAAGAATTCTTCTCCTATAATAACTTTACCTGATTCCCCGAAAGGAGATTCTTTCGTTAAATTTTCTGTCGACATCCATGTCGTAGAATCATCTATGGCCAAATCAAAATCCGGTAGTAAAAAGAAGGGGAAGAAGAAAAACAAACAAAATTCAAAAGATAAAATGGATAAAAATGAATCTACTGACGAAAAACGTAAACCTCGCTATCCTTGTTTCATTTGTGACGAGGATCATTTTACCAAAGACTGCCCACATCGAGCAGAGGTTTCAAAAATTGTTAAAGGTTATCAAATGCTTGCTGTCTTGAAGGATCCTTTTCCTACTCAAGATAGTAAACTGATTGGTTCTTCCTCGAATGCCTCAGAAGAACCCATTATGATGATGTCTCATGTCAAGATTGTGACGCAATCGCAAGATTATGGTAGTAAAAATCTTGTTGGTGGTAAAGAAGTAGAATCTTCTAATTCAAACACATCAACTACCCTCCTCCTGGTTCTGATCTGCTATAGATCGAGAAACCCAACCCTGACTTAGTAATCAAAACGCCTGCTAAAGTTATACTTCGTAAGTCATATTTCAATCCACATGTGAGAGCTGCTCATAATTATAACATTGTTGAAGACTTAGCTATTTCCCCTTCAACAATGTCGGCTTTGGAAGTGCTGCAATCATGCCCAGCACAGTGTAAATTACTATTGTCTGCTATAGGAGCTGTCAATATTCAAGATTCGAACCTAATAGTCTTCAATTTAGAGAATAGTACACCTTTCCTACCTGATCAAATGGCTTTCTAGATTCCAGTTTTAGTCAAAAACAGACCTTGCTTTCGAACTATGATTGATGAATGGGCTTCTACATGTATTATGTTGATCCAGTGTTGCAGATCGCTTGGTTCTCCCACACTCAATCAGTCTCCGACAATTATAAAGGCTTTTGATGGCCGAAGGTTCCATCCTTTTGGTATTTTGCAGGATTTACCTATAGGGGTCGAAGGAAAAACTATAAATCTAGATGTGGAAGTGGTTGATGCCCCTCTAGATTACAACCTTCTCCTGGGTCGTAGTTGGTCTTATGCTATGACTGCTATTGTTTCATCGATCTTTTGGCTTATCAAGTTTCCTCATAACAGAAAGATCATTACAATATACTAGCTGACTTATTTCTCATCTGACCTAGCTTCTACAGATAGTATTCAACACATTGGTAAAACGACTATCCCTTACAAGGATGTTGGCGTAGGTTTGATTAAAGATTCCGGTTTACTGGGAACTTTTTTCTTCCCTGCTCCAAACGTATCGCCTTCTATTGCAACTATTCATATGATTTCATTGAACACTATTGCTTTTGATGATCCTTGGATCGTACCCTCCGATTCTGAGGTGGATTCATTTGATGGCGCGATGCCTTTGAGTCCCTTTGAAATTGCACATCAGACTGTACAGTCATTTTTTTATTCTTGTTCAACCAAAATTGATCCAATGAATCTGGTCCATGGGGAATCACTTTCAATATCAACCTCAGCTTCAACAACACTTTTTGATTCTGTTCATACTAATGAGAAGATTCGTGAACTTTTATCTGTTGAATATCTCCCATGGGAAGATCTTCATCACTGATCTTCATTTTTACCTAAGCTTGATCGTTTTAAAAATTATTTTTCTTCTATTTTTACTACTGACTATGTCAAAGAACCACAAAATCCATTGCAACATTCTGATTCTGAGTTAAATTTGGAAAATATCTCTTGAACGGTTCCTATTGACATTTCAGTTAAGCCTGGAATTATTGAAAAATTCATATAGCTGCTTCCTGTACGGACGATGAAACCCAAACTTATATATCCCTATTTCAAGAATTCTATAACATGTTTGCTCCTCTTCACCCTATAATTGTTGTCGGTCCTTTCGCAAAGTGGGGTATTGATTGTATTACACGTAACCCTCACTCGGCCAGGGGGCATGCGTATATTATCCTAGCGGTAGATTATTTTACTAAGTGGGCTGAGGAAATGCCTACATTTTCGGCAGACGGAAAGACTGCTGCAACTTTCATATTCAATCATATAATTGCTAGATTCGATGGTCCTCAAGCTATTATTACTGATCATGGAAGTCACTTTTGAAATATCATGATGACTGAACTGATAGATCAACTTGGCCTGCGCCACAATAGTTCTACTCCGTATTACCCACGGGCTAATGGTCTGTTTGAAGATATCAATAAAGTTTTAGTCACTATGATCTAATGAATCATTGGTATTCATAAATCAAATTGGCATACCTTGCTATTTTCAGCGCTTTGGGCATATCGGACCTCAGTGAAAACATCGACTAGTTTCACTCCTTTTCAACTGGTCTACAGTTTGGAAGCAGTGTTACCCATTGAATGCAAAATTTTGTCATTACAATTAGCCATAGAATTACTCCCAGCTACTTCTAAAGAGGAGAAACATTTTTTTTACTTAGCTCAGCTAGATGAGAATCGATGCACCGCTGCAATAACAAATGAGACTCATGCGAAACGAATGAAAGCTCAGTACGACAAAAGTGTTACACCTCGTAATTTTTTAGAAGGAGACCTAGTTTTACTATATGATCAAGCAAATGATAAGCTAGGGGCTGGAAAATTTGTACCTATGTGGCATGGTCCTTACATTGTTAAGTAAAAGCTGACAAAAGGGGCTTATGAATTAATAGATTTTGATGGTGTCTCTTTGGGTAAACCGAGAAATGGGCTTTATTTGAATAGATATTGTGCTTAAATTCTATGTGGAGATTTTTTGTTAGATTAGCTTCTTTACAGTTGGTGTGTTTTAAATTAGAAAATTGTGCCTAGTTTAGAGAGTGATCTTATCACTATTCCTACTTATCTTGATTTACTCTTGATATTGCAGATGTCGACGTCTCTTCAAACATACATTGGTTTTGCTGAAGGTGCTTGTCATAGTACACTGAACATTTCTTCCGCAGCTTGGGTTATCTATTCACCCTCTGATGAGTTAGTGTCTATGCATGGGGTAAGCCTCCGTTAAACAACGAATAACATTGCAGAGTATAGTGCAGTGATTGAGTTATTATCTAAATCCAACTCATTTGGGATTCGGAGTTTGAATGTTAGGTTGGATTTTGAACTCATTGTATTACAACTTAACAAGGTTTATGTCATTAGAAATCCAGTGTCATTAAGGTTATTTTTGAAAGTTCACCTCTTGGAACGTGAATTTGATTACATTGAATATCAACATATTCCAAGACATTTAAATACATTAGTAGATGCAATTGCTTCTCGTATGATAAATAGACATTTGCAATAATCAAAATAATAAATTTAATAACATTCGATAACATGTTACACGAGATAGCCAATAATAGTGATATATCATAGCATAGAAGTGTGTTTCAAATATACATCATCTTCGATCATAGGTTGAAAAACACCTTATGATCGGCAAAAATGATAATACAAAAAGACAAAAATGTCATGAGTTTACAAAATCAATCATCCTATCCCTGGTGATGATCACGATAAGAAACTACTGCTCAAGCCACCCTAGATAGGAACCTCCTAAAAGTTCTTGGGACCCCAATCACATATCTTTGTAACCTAAGTGGAATATCATCTATACCAGTCTCTAGAATATCTAGTGTCAAGCACTCCATATGATGCTCCAAGTCGGTCAGGATCTCTGCTGATTGATCCTGTGGGGCTAGTGCTGCCGTAGCTGGGTGTCTCCTCTCATAGGGCTAGAGAGCGACTGGTCGTCGTGGACCCACATCTTAATTTAAAATTTTGATTGTCAGTTTTGGACTATTTAAATAAAAAAAATTAAAACTTAGAAAGTGTTGAAAATGGTTTTTACCTGAATCATCCCATTGATCTCCTCGTGGAAGAGTCATGTCTGGATCGCTGCGATAATCCATCCTGGCATATGGAAAGTCCTGAATCACAAAAAGTTGGTTGTTCAACCAACAAAAATATTCAGGCGGAAATCGAACAGCCTCTATGCCCTCAGTGTGATGGGCCATCAAAGCAACCCAACGAACCATTCTAGGCTCTCAAGGAAGACCAGAATCAACAAGAATATGTTGCAGAGCTAACATGGGGATCCTCTCTAGAGCAAAGGTGACTACGATAAACCCATATCCAAAGTTTTTCAGCTGTCCATTTTTTGCTCTGGTTAGTTGGCCTTTCACATTTGCCAACACAGCCTTGCACCAGTTGAATATGGTGCCTCAAAAATAGTCTACAGCCATCTGCATCTGGGATCTTGCGGCCACATGTAATGTTGCACTCCCGCATATTCTGGTAACAGTGAATGCAATAACTTTAAGCTCAGGATGGCTGATAGTTTTAATATCAATCTGTTTATCCTTGGGGTCTACTTGATCATCGAAAAACTCCAATCAGAGACTAGCGACAGACTAGCCACCTGGCCTAGTCCCAAAAAGAGATAGTTGTTTGCCCCTCTTGGACAAACCAGCCAAAAAGTATATGTCCTCCAGCTCGATTTCGAGCGGGTGGGCACCAATCACGAAGCATTGGTCCTGTGTGTTCCATCTATCTACCAGCCATGTCAAGAGGTCTACTTGGGCCCTCATGCCGGATATGGCCCAGAACTTAAGCAGTCTGCATGCTCTCAATGCCTATAATGTGGGCATATGATTTATTACGGCAAGATCTACATCCTCATGCTCATGTTCTCGCCAAATAAACATTATGTATGTCCTACAATGCATAAAAAGACATATTAGAACAAGCTTGTTCGAAAAATTTTGCGCAAAAATGGAGAAAGTTAAGTTTTAAAATTCATTGCACGGATTCTGCACCTGCTGCTTACAAACAGTGCGTAGGTCCGCACGGGTTGTGAGCAATAGGTGCGGACCCATGACTTTTTTCTTTATAGAAAAAGTCGTGGTCCATAGGACCCGCATGTTGCACCTGTGGACCCCCGCGAGCGATTTTTTAAACCAATTTTTCCTTTAAAAATCAAATTTAAAGCCTAAAAACAAAATGTAAATGGATGAAATGCAAGTTAACGAGAACGTGGATTACCTGGAGCTGACGGTTTTCGATTCCAACGGACGTATTTTCTAGAATCTTCACAGGAACTTTTTTACCCAAAAGCTCTTACTTCTCACTCTGAACTCAAATGGTAAAAATGAAATTAGAAAAGCCATTTTAATAAGTTTTTTCGAATAAATGAATTTTTAATTTATTTATTTTTCACTTTAAAAAGGTAAATTTTTAAATACATTTTTATTTATCTTAAACAGGTATGTGTAATGTTTTGAATTTTTGTGTAAAATATTGGATTTTTCGGGAAAATTGATCATTTTTCAACAAATAGCATACTTTTATCACTTTTTTGGAGTCTTTAAAAAATTTATGAAAAAGTGAAACATTGGAGTCCTCTTTAAGCCCTTTTCAGGCTCTCAAAAATTTAAAAGATTGTCGAGCACTTGATTGATTCAAACTCGTTAAAATAAATGAATAATCGTCCCTTCAGTATAAGTTTACCCCTTTTACAGACTGAAATGGACTATTTACGAAAAAGGTATATGTTGACTAATTATAGTCAATAGAGTCCTCTTTAAACTCTTTTCAGACTCGTTAAAAATGAAAAGATTGTCGAGCACTTGTCCTTTCCAGCTCGTTAAAGTATTGGAAATGTCATCCCTCCTATATTATTTTATCCTTTTTCAGACCTGAGGGATTATTTTATGAAAAAGTACCCCCAAGGAGTTTTCTTAAGTTTTTCTTTTGACTCCCTAAAATTCAAAAACACTGAGTTTTTCCTATTATACTGGACTCGTTAAAATTTAACAGTAAAGGACCTGTTCAATTTTAAACAGGAACGAACCACTCCTTCTTAGGGTTCAAATTTTAAACTAAGTTGGACTCATCTAAAGGATGAGCATATAAACAAGCAAATGTTATCCTCCTCAAGCTTTTCAAAAATAAAGAGGTACTTGCTAGAAATGGTGGGGGGAAAGAGAGAAAAATGAACCTGTTTGTTACACTTTGTTTTTTAGAAAGGTCGTTAACCACTCTTGAACACGACAGTTTTTGTTCACCTGGGTTGGGAAATCCTTTGCCTAACAGTTAATCAAACCACATTGAAAGTCTTCAGCTGATTTCTGGGTATTAGCTTTGGGTCAATTGTCACCAAGCCATCTGCATTGTCGTTATGTGTTCAAGAGAATAGTTCAAACAAACCATTCATCTGCAAGATATCTATCATCCATTTTTACCATCCCTGAGTCAGTCCTTGCCAATATATTTCTTCAAAACTTGATCTATGATTTTGTGTTTTGGGATTTCCTACGACGGATCGCTTTCTATTGACTTCAGCTCATTATCTAGGAAGTTGATCTAGAAATCGTCAGTACCTTGAAATTTGCATGCCCTAATGGTAGGTTTCTCACCTTCGATGATTGGTTGCATCATTAACCTTCAATCGAATGATTCTATGACATGTTTGACTTCAGCTCATTTATTCACATTTCATGGATTGTACTAAGTACTTTGAGAGCCATTGATATTACTAGTGGTTTCTCTCACACTTGTTAACAGTCCACATCATTGGCTAGTAATCAAGTGGTTTCTACCATGTTCAACTTCGGCACATTCATTCACATGGATAGAATCGTACTAGTTCGAGAAGCAGAAATCAAGACCCTGGATCTAGTTTCTACCATCCAGGCTGCGAGGAATTTTGTTATTCATTATACAGTGGATTATTCATAAACAGATGGTTGCGTCCATACTATATCTACATATGTCTATACTCTTGATGTATTACAAAATCATTCCTGTATCAGAACATTTTAGTCAGTTTTCTAGTCAATTTTGATCTGAGTATGGGAATGCCTACCTCAGCGATGATATTCTACATATATATTTTGCATTGAATGTTTTTACAAGTTCTGACTGGGGTGTTCACAAGATGATCCTTGAAATGATAAAGTACTTCACTCTTCATACATGACAGACTCTATCTCCATCTATTACAGACTTCACACTTTAGGGGGCAATCTGTTGCACTGAAAATTGTCACCTTGACATTCTGCTATCTGTGTGAGTTCATTACCACTCATACTTTCCTCCTCTACAAGTCTAAAACATTAGTTCCTCATATCAAGCCATGAAAATAAGAGAAAATCTCTCAAAATTTTGTAAAACTCTAGTTCCGCACTTTCTCTTTGTCTTACCTGCGGTCCCGCACCTAATGGTCATGTCTCCAGCACACCTGACCACACTGTCTCTGTGTTAAAGGTGCGGACCCCTTTAAAAGTTAAAAAGGCGCAATTATATTCTGAAAAAACTCACTTTCAGTTATTTCTAGAAGCTTCTAGAAGGAACCTTGAGGTGGAAAATTCACTCTTTTAAGGTTCATGTATCTCATACCTTAAGGAGCTAACCCCTTGATGTGAGGAGCTTATCCCCTTGAAGGAGGATTCTATCCCTTCATAGGTGGAACTGTAACCTCCTCCTCTGCACTATAAAAAAAAAGCATTGGGCTGGTTAACAGGGAGTTAGAAGCTTACTATTTTTTGAGGGAAAATGCTGTTGGAACTTAGTCTTCTTTAGTTGAGTTTTCATGAGGAGAGATTACATACCTCTATGAATCTCATTTGGAAGAGTGCAAGACTTGTCAAAGTAAAGGAAATTCCTGTTTCGGACCCCAGGAAGAACTTGTTTAACATCAATGCTGAAAAGGTTAAATGGTTCTTCTACTATTCAAAGTTAATACAAATATATTTGTTTTTCTCAATAAGCTATTAATTCATGGTTTATTTTATGGATTCCTTGGTCACCATAATAGCATGATTTATAATATTTGCTATGCAGGTGCTATTTAATGTTTGCTTGTTTGTGATTGTAGGTCTTCAAAGATAACTCTTTCAAACGACTGGAGGATGACTATTATGAGAAAGCACTGGATCTAAGGTAGGATCTTAACACCTTTATAGTATTTATTTATAAATCGTATATGTCTAGAGAAAGATAGATTTGTTTGTTTGTTTGTTGCTAGACTATCTTTTGATGCTAGGGAGATCGGTCTTTTCCGCAAGATCGATTTATCCGGCCAACAATGTTTCCACATTTTTTTGTAGATTGTGAGACAAAATTGAAAGGAAATGGAAGAATATAATGGGCCTTGAGATGTAAGACCCTAAAGAGAAAATCATATTTTCGAGTAAATGTTTAGTATGGTCTGAAGTATCTAAGGCCGACATGAGTATTAATCGAGTTGTAAAAATTCTTGGACATAGATTCGATGACTTCATTAAAGGAGATGAAATGAATCCAAAGGCTCCATGTACCTTTTCCCAACGAAAAACCAAAACTCCAGTCTTAACTAGAGATCCAAGCTTAAGGGGTAGTGTTTCCCTTCGATGGGAACTGTAAGTATTTTAGAAATGCCTTCTTTAGATGTTGGTATTAATATTTCTTTATTATTTGTCATATGTTTTGATGTCTTAAAATTTGTTATGTAGTTATATATGCTTGCTCATATGGTCCAGAGGACAATAGAGAAAAATGTATATCCAAACGAAAGAAGTCATTTGTGAAGAAGAGGAGTTTTCAGTACCATTTTATTGTAGAGGTTATGATTAAAAGCCCTGAGATAGCAATGATAACATACAACGTGTATGATCTTGAAGATGGGGAAGGATGAACCTGTCATGGAAAAAATGAAATTTCGGGTGATGTTAGGTCTCTGCATGAGTCAAGGCTTTCAAGGGACATGGTTTCTTATGTCGAAAGTTGTTTTCTTCTACAACTGCCAATTGACTCAATTTGTAAAATGCATATTAAAAAATATGTTGACATAAATGCCACAAATAAGGATAGGGATTTTTTACTATGTAGAAAAGATGTCACAAACATCTATAATCATCTGATGAAAGGAAATTACAACCTTCATAAGAAATATGAAATGAGTGTGAATCTTTGGTATGAAAAACACCAAAATGATTTCTTCTTTCACCAAAAGCCGAATGGCGAAAACATCCCTTTTATGTTAGGATATTCTAACACATAGGAATAGTTAATTATAACTTCGTCTAGTATAGAGTTAGGTAAAGTGTGTTTCTTTACTATGTACATTTGTAACTTACAATCCGACGGTCACGATATGTAGTGATCTGACGGTTCATTCTCTCCTCGGTATTACCGACACTTGATCCGTGGCTTGACACCCGATTGGTCCATGAATTCCATTTAAAGCGCATGGAGGGTCATTTGTAGGTTAACCGTGCATGAGAGAAGCTTATGTAAATTTTCATTCTTTTATTAATAAATTGCCTGTAGTGGCCACGT
>APFE030247274.1:74518-101954 GCA_000404065.3 Pinus taeda | reverse complement strand
AATAGGAGGTACAGGAGGTAGACCACGTCCTCTACTGGTGGCA
Organism: Pinus taeda; assembly: GCA_000404065.3. Classification (NCBI taxonomy): domain Eukaryota; kingdom Viridiplantae; phylum Streptophyta; class Pinopsida; order Pinales; family Pinaceae; genus Pinus; species Pinus taeda. The sequence continues at coordinate 101,911 of APFE030247274.1, read as the reverse complement.
GTGGTAGCCCGGGCAGGCGGTGTCACCTCCTCCTCATGTTCCTCCTCCTCCTCCTCCTCCTCCTGCTCCTCCACCTGCTCCTAAACTTTTGCCAAAACCACACCAATCTCTAACGTGACTAAATTTTTGTCCATGAAATCACTCCTCATGGCTAGCTAAATCACTAGATATTGTACCATCATTAACTATCACATCAATGGGACACACTAGGACAAGGGACATCTTTCACTCATTTAGGATATCACATGAGTTAGGAGAACTCATTCTTCATTAAAAAGACCCGTTATTGTTATAAAACAAAATTTACAAAAACACATCTATCTTCTCATCCATTAATATCAATGAAATTCTTATATTATCAATAAGGGAGATTTGGGAACTATGCATAACAGTGAATTCATGTAATTTAATATTAAATATTGAAGCATACATCATATAATAAAATCACATATCATTTACATTTCCATAAATAAATGTAATAAAGATTTGTGTCTACCTTTTATATTTATATCTTATAAAAATAATAAAAAATTAATATTATATTAATAAAATCAAAATATTTATATCTAGTAAAAATAATAAAAATTATATAAATTAAAAAAAATTTGAAAAAAAATGAAAAAAATGAATATTTTTGTTCCAAACGCTTTTTCCCGCTTTTTTCTCGATTTTTCCGCTTTTTTCGAAAAAAGCGGCAAAAAAATTTTTAGGCGCTTTTTTCCCATAAAAAGCGCGTTTAAAATGCCTATGAGAAAAACGCGCGCTTTTTTCAAAAAAGCGCGTTTAGAACGCGCTTTTCACAACACTGGTCACAACAACCCTCCAACCAGTAGATGAGTCAACCCAAGTCAATTCTACAAAAGTCAACGCTGTCCTGAAAAGTCAACGCAGGGGCAGCAAGCTAAAAGTCAACGCAGCAGCAAAACGGTCAACCCTTTGACCTCGATTTTTGTGCCAGGTAGTACGGCCTTCAAAAATCGAACCTTCCACCAATTTTCAGCTTGATTGGACCAAAGTCAACGCTGGTCAAACTTTCTGCGAAACCCTAGCAGCAGAAACCCTAGCAGTAGAAAAATCTGTACGGTCTGTCCTCTTCGTCCTTCCCACGTGTGGCTGAAATTCGTCCTCCAGGTAGCTCGTACTCTCTAAGATGAGAGAGGAAGATGTGAGTTGAGTTGTGTTGAAATTCTCTCCAACTTTTCCTGTATATATATCCATCAATGAGGGTGTGTGACACATCTGTTGGGCATGTGAGGCTACATGACAAAACTGGCTAACCTTGCACATATAATTTATTAAGAATAATAAATTCAAAATATAAGTTCTGCTCATCAGATTAAGACTAATTTTATATGGATTTTACACCTCTCAGAAAGAGGAATCCAACAAAAATATTAGCCTCTTAATCTGAGCATCAGAACATGGAGTTTGGACCTAGTTGATATGAGATACATTATTATATTTTTTGTTGATATTTTGACGTTGAGTTGGGAGTCATGAGTCAGGGCTTACTATTCGGGACATGATTCACTGTTATGTGTGATGTGGCACTAGAAATGATATTAAAAATCTTATATATTAGTTATTTTATCATATTTATGTGTCATTGTATTTATTTTATGTTGTAGATGCTTTAGACATTAAAAAAATTGAAAAAATGAATATTTTTGTATGTTACGATTTTTTCCCAATTTTTATCGATTTTTTCTCGATTTTTATGATTTTTTCCGATTTTTCCCCATGCCGAATTAATGCCGATAACGATTAGTGCAACATTGGTTGAAACCACCTAATAGGTGCCTTTATTAACCTCTCTTGTCGAGCTTGGTGACACCTTTACATTCTAAAGCCCATTTGGAAGAGCATGCTACTATGAAGAGTCATGCAATCTTGGTCTCCCATGCCACTATGAAGTGTCATACCAAGTCCAAGATGAAGACCCACCTGCAATCCTGTATAAGATCTAATGCATGTTCTCACCTTACAATACGACAATTCATTAGTGCAACTGAGTAAATAAGCTTGCTAACCAGAGGCAAAAGTGGACACTTCATAGTGGCATACCCTTCCAAATGGATGGATATATTCTTCTTTGTCATGTAAGTGCAACTTTGATGCTATGTTTTGTCTTTCATAAATGTCTAGTGGATGGAATACTCTTTTATGATGAATAATGTGCCCTAATTAATGCAAATTATTGGAAGCATTGAACTATTGAAGATTTTGCACGTGTTACTCATTGGACAAAAAATGAATGAATGTTCCTGGAGGATTGATTGAATTTTCATCCTTGAAACTCCATAAAATTGTCATTGAAGTATAAAAATCTAGAAGCTATTTTGTTGCTGCCGCAATCTAGTGCAACGAAATTCCTACTAGGTCTTCTTGAAGAGCAAAATACCATTCCATGGATTATCTTGACTCCATTTCTCCCAATAGGTAGGCATTGGGTCTAGAATCCTTGGTGATCACATCACAATTGAAAAAGCATTTGTTCCTTACCTCTTCCTCTCTCTTTTCTTCGTCCCTTTAAGGATAAGGAGGTTTTCTAGGGCTTGGAGTGAAATTTTAGGGAGGAGGAATTTTGGGATTCTGTCTAGACAAGTTTCTTCATTTATGTCTCCTCTAGGCATCCTCTAGTTATGAACGAATTCCAACCGTGGAATTTCCAGCAAATTAATGACCTAGCTATCACACCAAGTGGGAACCCTAGAAGCCATTCTTCAACTTAGGGTTTCCTTGAAGGTTCATGCTTTAGTAGGATATCATTCAAAACCTTTTCTCTTGACTATCTTGACCTTGGATGAACTCTTACCTTGTCAAATATCTCAACCCTAGGTCTCATATATTGTTTCTCTCAAGGGTTTTTTCATGGAAAGTCCTCCTAGCTTATCCCAAAGCTTGCACTTCCGTTGAATCTTTCCATTGAATGAGCTTCCTTGCCTCACTTAGAACCTATCTTAGGAGCATCAATCAACAATGAGGGATACTGGGATTCCTCTCGTCGGTGAAAATTCGAGAAGAGAAGGGGACATAAGTTGTGGTGATAGTGGCCCTTTGTCTCAAATTGTTTTTGTTCCTTCTAGCTTTAGCTTATATACTAGGCCTACTAGTTTGTGTAGCAACAAGCCCCACAGTGACGATTTGGATGTTGAAGAGCACTACATACTAGCGTGAGAAGGAGGCATTTTAGAAATTCACTCAAGGAAAATTTAGATTTGTTCAAACAAGCGAAGAAAAGAAGGGTTTATGTGGTTCATATCTCATGAACCAGAAGTGAGAAGAGGGCAGATTGGGAAGCTATCTATGGAAGGAATTTAGCACTTTTTAAAAGGAGTTTGGCACAATTTTTGAACCTCTTTTCTGCGCAATTTTAAAAAGGGTTTGGGCACACTTTTTAGTTCTAGTTAGAAGGTTGTTATAGTTTCACACCTTGGACAGCATGTAACATTGTAGCTTTTTTTTCTCTTGTGCAGTGTATGTGAGAGGGCCAATATCCCTAGTACAGGAGCCCTTATTTCTTTTTAATAAAGCAAGGTTGGTAAGGTGGAGCAAGACGAGGGAGTTATAGCTTCCTTCATGTTGAAGCCTGTAAATTAGGGGGATGGTGCATCCTTCCAGTAGGTGTTGGTAAACTAGGGGGTTGTTGCCTCTTTCAAGTTGGTACTTGTAAACATTGAAACTAATTTAAGATAGGTTTTGTGCATAAATTAATGTGTTGTTCACAAGTATTATTTGCATGTTGTCTTTGAAATTTTAAACAATTGTTAAAAATGTCCAATATTGATTCACCCCTGCTCTTAGTATTGGTTATATTTTCAATAGCCGATTCCGCTCATCAGCTGTAGCTGAGCATGTAGAAAAAACAAAACACCATGTCTACATTGAAGAATCCAAAGTCATTGCCAGGGTTGTTCATTTCCACCATAGGAAGCTTAGGGAAGCGATTGAGATTGAAAGGCATGCCAAAATTCTTAATAGGGATGATGGTTGGAAATTAAATAAGAGTTGGATTTCGGCTCTCACTTCTTGATTCCTCTCTCTTTGCTCCCTGGTTATTATTATTATTTCTAGCTTATTTTTAAGTTTTCATTTTATTTGTACTATTGTTTTCTTCGTTCGTTTATTTCGTTATGATTTTTTCTTCTTTCTTCCTTTTTATTCATTTTATGTATCTATTTTGTTTCCCTTCATGCTTTGTAATTTATAAATCTTGAAGTCTTTCTCTAACTTTTATTTTGCCCAATATTATTATTAGATCCCTTAATATATGTAATATAAGTATATAACTTTTTATTTTTAATTAGTAACCTTTTGTTCATTTATTCTCTATTGGTTGACCTTAGGTATATATTTTATCTATTTAAATTAAGTTAAGCCCTATATATATTATTATTACTATAAACTTTGATATAATAGTTTGTTGACCTTATTATTGAAATATTAATTAAGATATTATAAATTTTGATATAGTAGTTCATTGACCTTATTCATTGAAATATTAATTAAGATATTTTATAAAAGCTAGTTTTCAATAAATATATATTACTTTAACACCTTAATTAATTATTAAGATTACATTCTTATACAGTAGTTTCTAAATAAACATTAATTTTTAATTATTTTACATTTATTTTTATTTGTTCCTAACGGCTAGTTTTAACCAAATATATTTTATTATTTTAATAAACAAATCCCCACCTTTAAGAATTAATAATATTGTACTTATCGTAGTAATTTAATAATTAACTGATTTAACGACTAATTTTCAACAACTAATTCCTGGCAATGATGCATCCATACAATTTATTCCTTAAGATCAATTGATTCTTCACCTTGTCCTGAGGATGGACCACATTAGTTGGTTCGAAACGTCAACCAAATCTTGATTATGCGATTAATCTGAAAGACATCTATCAACCTTCTTTTCATTTTTATCATCACTTGTGGATCAATTCGGTCCTCTTAGGGATTTTGGTCGAGCTGAAATTCGTCTTTTATCTTGTGGAGATGTGATCTATTATGGAGTTTTTCCTTACGAATCTATTTTCTTGTTTTGGAGATATCATTTTGGAGAAATAAAGGATTGGTTCATGTATCAATATTGTAAGTGTTCTTTGTATTGATTCATATTTTATGGCTATTGCATGGAATGGTTATTGTCTATGGTTTCTATGTGCTAGTTGTCATTGAAAATTTATCTATGCAATTTTAGCAATGTTATTTTGCGCATTACCCTTGTAGAATTTGTGTGACAATCCCATGAGTGATTCTTCATGATAAGCTCTCGTCATTGAATTTTCTCCCTCATAAAATGATATCTAAGACTTGAAACTATGGTTTCATATTCCCTTATTCCTTTCTAGGGTTTAGTCTTTTCTCCTAAGTAGACCTCCCTTAGACTCCATCACCAAGGTTAAGGCACTGGCCTTATTCACATTGTTGATCACACCTAAAATCATCTTAAAAGGTAACCTTTCTCTCCATTTTTGGATTTTCAACCTCTCAAGGAAAGTCACTAAGCTATGATTAGGGTTAAAATTCAACTAGGGTTGATTGCTTTGTCTTTTTTAGGGATTCAACACTTGTTTGTGAGGCCAATGCCTCAAAATCAACCTCTTCTCATGGCTAATGTTTCCATTCTAGCACTAATGTCATTTTTCCTATGTAATTTTTGCCTTAGCTAAACACTAGTCTTGCCCTAGGTTTGAGTTGGGGCTTGTTGAAGGCTTGTTGTACCACAAATTGATCATTCTCATTTATTTCAAGCCTTTTCTTGGCCTTGTGATTTTAGGTAAACCCTGTTGACCTTACCTATTCTAGAACCCTAGATCACTTTCGGGCCTAATTAGGCCTTTTGGAGGGAACACTACCTTGTTTAAGCTAACTGAGCCCTGTTCTTAAGTATAATACTCCTTGGCCTATCCTTGCCACCTCGAACCCTTGGACTTGATGTATCATTTAGGTGACCTAACATAGGGAAGCCTCCCTTGTGGTGCAAATACACAAAAAAACAGGAGGTAGTGGCTGTGGTGACAGTGGGCCATGCCTCATAGTGTTGTCACTTAGTCTAGCTTCTATCTTGTGAGCTCCCCTCACAAAGACCTGCTAGATTTTGAGGAACACAACCATAGTAGGATATATGGGAAAAAACTTCAATTTTTTTAGGAAAAGGGCCTCATAAGTAATCAATGTAGTTCTATCTGGTTTAGGCCCCAAATTTTGTTTAATCTTCATGATGTAATAATTGCATTTCCTATGCAGATTTGAAGTAATAGAAATATTATTCACGTTCTTGCTATAAAAGAAAAAAATTGCCATGTCGCAATTTTTTGGGCCAAAAAATCACTATTTTTTTAGTCCCAAAAAATTGCAATATAATTGAAAAAATCTGATTTGATTCAAAAAATTGCCACTGCACATACAAGGGAGATTTAAGTCACATTTATTTATTTATTTTTTAATTTTTTGTTTACATTTGTTAATTTTGCCGATGTTTGCCAATTTTTACCGATGTTTGCCAATTTTTACTGATGTTTTCCTAATTTTTACGATTTTTTCATTTTCCAGACCCTCGTCGACTTATCCCAATGCCGATTTTTTCAACATTGTCATCATGTCATTCAAATTTAAATATACCAAGTTTATATTCTATCTCTTCAAAACATTAAGGGGTATAAATGGTGGTTTTGGAGCCATTGCATGAATTTTATGTCTTTTAATCCATGACGTGATTCCTAAAAACACTCTATTCACTATGTTTTTCTTTCGAAAAGATGGAACTTGAATGAGGCTTTTCTATCATGTATATTCTAATATTCCTTAATTTTGGTACACCTTGGTTTTGTAGGTAATTGAAGTTAGTGAGGAAGAGGAGACATTGATTTTCTCTGAGAAGCAAGCAATGTGGGAAAAGTTTTCTATCAAGGTGGGAGATGTATTTGAAGGAAGGGTCAGCTTAGTCGCTAGGTTTGGTGCCTTCGTAGAATTGCGCTTTCCTGATGGTTAGTTGTCTCGATATGGAATTTGAAGATGAATCTACCATAATGTTGGCTTTTTCAAATTATTTTCTTTCTTGATCCTTTGCTTCTAGTTAACATAATGAAAAGCAATAGTGTCATAATTTCCTAAAATTTAGTTAATATTATGTGTTTGATGTTTCTTTATGGATATGCTCAATGGTGAATGATAAATCTGTTAGTGGAGGCCAAGCCGTTCTTTTAATAGCATCATGTAGTTACATACTCTTCTTATCAAATGAAATAAGATTGAATGAAGGTGATGTTGATTTTTCTCTTGTACCAATGTTTGTAGGTGGTTACTATGTTGATGGATTGGTTCATGTATCTGAGGTTTCATGGGATTTGGTTCGTGATGTACGAGATGTATTAAAGGAAGGTGACGATGTTCGAGTTAAAGTTGTAAAAATTGATGTGTGAGTCATACGTCTATGGTTGCTATCATTCAACAATCTTGTATAAGTCACATATAATTGTTCTGTTCTTCATGTATTTTCCATATTGAACTTAAACTTTATTAATGATAACAAATGACTAGAAAACAATTATTGCTAGGGGCAAACTTGTAAAGCTAGTGCTAGCAAGCTACAGAGGAAAATGGTACAGATAATTGTTCCTTTAGGCTAAAAACATTACGGTAGTTATCACCAAAGATGGCCAATAGATCATTTTGTTAGCTACTTGCACAAGGGCTAAATAATATGCGTTATGATATTAGTTGTGGTCTTTCTGTCCATAAACCTTTTCTAGAAATGTCATCAATCCTAATACAAATTATGAAGTTATCTGATAAATTATCTTATCTGATAATAAAATACTTAAGAAAATATATATTTTATGAAGGATCTGTTCAGTTGTCGTATTCTTAATTGTCCTCCATATGGTCCATTGAGTACCTCCCCTATCTTAATAAGGCACTGGAAACCAAGAAGTATTGGTGCTAAATCCATTAAAGAAACCTAAGGAGAAATTCTTTTTCTTTAAGAAGAAAATGACTTTTGTAAGTTCCTTGGAGGCCTCCGTTGAATTTTGAAGTAAGTTTGTATAGTTTTCATCAGGGGTCCGTGCTTTTAAATTTTGTCATTTATCGATGCATCATCACATTGGAAGATACGTTTACTGTAGGCAATATTCTGCTCATCTAAACACACTATAGTTCTTTTCTTAGTGATGCTAATCTTAAGGGCTGGTAACTTCAACCAGAAGAAACTCCTGCGGTTATTCTTTCTTCTTTCAATTCCTATTCTGATGAGCCTTGAAAGTTGGGACCAATAGTATGGGTTCATGAAGCTCCTGAGAACATTGATCACATTGTTTTTGATTCTATAGAAGTTAAAAATATTTTGATCAATTGATTTTCTTAGTCAGATCTGAATCCAACAACTTCTAGGTTAAGTGGTGCAGTTTCTCCATTAAAAGTTGCTTGATAAGGCCTTTTGCATATGAACAATATATTTGCAATCTTATAATATCCTGTATGCCTCTTCCTACATGTATAATCATCCACTTGCTGCTAAAAATGGTCCCCCTTCTAGTGTAGGGGTCGATGAATATTAGATGGTATTCTGCCAGTCCTAGAATTTTAAGGCTACCTTGTAAAGCCATAGAAACTTCATTGACTATTTTAACTTATGACAGGGCACACAATTGTCATCTTTAAACTGTGTAAGATGAAGCCTGCCGTTGATGGCTAGATTATTATTAATGACCAACCATCTGAGAAATTTAACTTTAAAGGATGCCTATGCTTTCCAAATGATTCAAATCTTTGAATCATCTTGCTTCACGATCTTGAACCACCATCTTCCCTCGAGTCTATTTGCAAGTGAAAGACTCTAGTGGTGCTAACATAAAGCCTTTTGGTCTTATAGTCAAAGAAGGATTTACCATAGGATCATTTCCAATCCTTCCTAATGAAACTTTGCACATCCAAACTTATTTTGCAAAAGTTGGTATCAAGTACTATTTTTGAAGACCAATGAAAGCTCGTTCAGATTCACATGTAGCCTTTAGGCATGCTTAACCACTCTCCATTGAATCTAGCTGCGTAAACCATCAATCCACAAGTCTCCCTGATGTATGAAAGCCTTTTTGGGCTACTCTCTTTCTCGAGGAAAAATGGGTTATGTAATAAACATAAATTGTATAATAATAAATATTAAATAATAATAATAATATAACCATAACGGTCATAAACCTCCATCGCAACCTTTCACCTCATGACCTGTCAATTCGTATACATATTGTCATGTAGGTCATTGTATATCAATCTATCCGATTCTTATTCAATTATATATTATTTACATCCTATATAAATTTAAGTTGCCTATTCTTTCTATGCTGGATATTCCTTAGTAAATGAACTTCGTTCATTTCATTGGTATCAGAGCCACATTCCAATTATGAGCTTTGGCCACAGTTTTTCCTTACCCTGTCTGATCCGGCTCTTAGCAGCACATTTGGCAAATTTATCAGAATTTTTCTGAGTTTCTGGGGTTTTGACCCCAACAGGCCCTTAGCCATTTTCAGTTCAGAAAACTCCAGTGAAGAAAAAAAGAAAATTTCGGTTGTAAATTTAAGAAATCAGTAGAGTTATTAAAATACTCATCAAAGAAGATTGTTGTGATTCCACGGGGAAAAACTTAAAAGGATAGAGTATTGAACAGAACTAGAAGGTTAAGCTAGTTTGACAGTAACCACCAATTGAGTAGCCTAACCATCATAGTTGCCAACAAATAGACTTAATAATTGCAAATCAAAGACAAAATTCTGTAAAGAGCCATTTGCTCAACCAAAGTCTGCAGTGAATTTGACAAAAGAATAATAGTTGTTGCTGAGTTGCAGCGACCAGACTTTGTGGCAGTTCAAAATAATCTCTATTGCCGAGTTGCACCAGCCAAACTCTGTTGCAGTTCAGAATGGTACCTGTTGCTGGGTTGTTGGATTGGACATCTGGTCTAGAATAGTGGATGACAGAATTTTTGATGTCTTTTCTTAAAAAATTGTGCTGTCATTGCTCACTGTGTGCAAATATTGCTGTAACTGCCATTAACAAATAGTGTGTAAGTTAATAGCTGTAATGTTCTGTGACTCTGCCTGTGGAGAGATCACTAAAACAATAATAAATTTGTTCTATTTGTATTAGAGTTGCAATTCGTAGGTCAAAAGGCACAAGGACAGATTACCAAATCGAAGTTTCTAAGTCAACGAACTACTCTCTATTGTATTGAAATGTATTAGTGAAGCCTTAGTTGAATCAAGGATTCACAGGTAAAAAAATTTGTTTGAATTAAAATTGATAAATACAGGTTTCAAATGTAAAGTGCATGAGTTTTATGGAAAAACAATTAAGCATAAAGTGAAAAGTATTATTATCAAAAGGAAAGGGGTTATCATATAATCAAGTTGATGTATCAAAATTAATTGATAAGTTTAAAGCTAAATCACAGGACATGTCCTTAGGGGTCCCGTGTCCCGTATTCCGTGTGTCGGACATGACACGACAGTTGGGTGAGATGGCATTGCATGGGTTCAGAGATCAGGACAGGTTGGAAGGAGCTTCCAACTATGTCATATGGAAGACTAGAATTTTCGCTGTTCTGGAGGAATATGATCTCGAGGCCTACGTCAATAGTGTTGTCGCTGCTCCTGCTAACAACAATCAAAATAAGAAGTACAAAGCCGAGTAGGGGAAGGCAAAGAGGCTTATTCTCGATGGAGTTCGAGATCATGTGGTCTCACACTTGCAAGGCAAGGATATAGCCCGAGCGATGTGGGAAGCCTTGTCTTCTCTGTATGAAGGCTCTTCCGAACAGCGGAAGATGTATTTAGCGCAAAAGTTGTAGTGGACTTTGGTGCAGAAAGGAGAAGGGGTGCACCTTTATCTTCAATGTCTTCAGGACACTAGAGGCCAACTTGCTGCAGTGGGGTCCACTCCTCAACTAACCGCGATAGTGAGGATAGCCCTGAATGGAGTCTCGGATGAATAAGTTTTCGTCCAAAGCATATTGGGTAGAGAAAAACTACCTTCATGGGAGGAGATGTGGGCGACTCTTCAACAGGAGGAGTTAAGGAGGAACCTAGTGAAGGTTAACCTCAGTGGCAACAGTGGGAGTGGCACAAAGACGAAGGAGGAGGAGGAGAACACAACTCTAGCGTCAAAGGCACTGTAGAAGCTAAGGCGAAAGAAGGACATTTCGAAGGTGAAATGTTTCAGTTGTGGCGAAATGGGCCACTATGCATCCCAGTGTCCTTTGAAGAAAAAGGATAAGGATGAGAAACATGATCCTAAGTTTGCTTCAACAAAGATTGACGAGGATGAGTTTTCCATGAGTGCCCACGTATCTCCAAGAGCAAGATGGGGCAATATTGAGTTGTAGTCAGGAGGACTACATGTAAGCAACATCCTTGAGGAGTCCACCTCTTGGATCAATTTCTTGCTACGTGAGCCCAAGATTCAGCAATAACAAGATGGACTTAGTGTCAGATGATGCAATGGAGTGTTTGGAGGACAAATGTAGTAGCTGGGGACCAGAGACTGATCAACGCAGAGCAAGGTAGGCAGCAGTGCAGGAGTCAGCAACAGCGCAGAAGATTCAAAGGGTCAAAATCAGCAGCAGCCTGATTCCAACATTCATTGTATTATGTTGAACACAGTTAAGTTCAACTAATTTTGGATGTTTTTCAGTTGCTTCTCTCAGCAACTGAGTTGTAGTACAGATGCAGTGTTAGCAGTGGTAGTGCTAGCAACATAACAGATGCAACATTTGAGAGGGAGTTGTAGTACAGATGCAGCAGTGGCAGTGTCATGGGCAACAATACAGTAGCAGCAAAAACACAGTGTTGGTGGCAACAACAGTGCAGAAATGAGGTGCTTCAGAAACAGAGCAGCATGTAGGTGGACATTGTTGCTAGAGCACTTTCCTCACTAAGAGGGCTTGTTAGTTTTTGGTAGCATCGGAAGTGCTCTAGCTTTGAAAATTGGTGGAGAGGCTAAAGCACATGAGTTCTAAAGAATCCATAAACCGTTTGGTGAAATTCCACTTGGATTGTATTTTATTAAAATAATTAATATTTTTAATGGAGTTTCTAAGTCTAAACTTAGGGAAACTAAAATAATAATGGGTATTAATCAAAATATGGGTGAGAATGATCTGGAAGGCAGATCAAGTCATGTTTTAATCTTAGCCATTGATTAGAGACATAATCTCGGCCATTGAAGACTCAACAGGAAAAGTATAAATGGAGGCTTGGGGTTCATTTGAAAACACAAACAGAGAGAACGAATTGATCTAGAGTTTGATTTCTGGGGCTAGGAAGCTGAGAAATTCGAACTAAGTGATCATTCAAGAGCAGAGGGGCAGTGAGAATCCGGAAGGACTTTCCAGAGAATACAGACAGAGAGGTGGAGAGAGCTTGCAGAGAGGCAACGCAATAGCCAGGATAGATGATGTTGGGCTAGTCTGGGCCCACGTAGCCCTGATGTAGAGCCAGAAGGGCCAGCGTAGAGTAGAAAAGTTGTTTGTCACGCAGAATCCAGAACTGTCGGGATAGCTTATGTGGAGGGTAGAAGAGGTGACTCAGGGCTATCACAGAAATAGCTGGCGTTAGCCAGTCTTGTGCCAGATTAGCTAGAGTTTTTCCGGGTGAAGTGAGGTAAAACTCACTTAGATTTTCTACTAGTATTTTCTTTGAAAACGATTGCTAGTTAAGCATCCGATATTTGTATTCAGATATTTTCCCTGCCTAATAATAAACCCTTAGAAATGCTACACTGATTTTCACGCATTGGGTTTTTCCGGGGACTATTGTGTCCAAAAATAAGTGTGTCCTATGTATTTTGCTCCTTGCTTTGTTTTTTGTTTCATGAGAACAAATATTTAATTAGTGTAGGCTGCAGAAGTAATTTGCCTTAGTGTTCAGAAGAATAACTTGATGAATGTAATTTAAAAGTCAAGAAGGTGAAGTAGATTCAAATTTGTTGCCGTAGGTGTTCCTTCAGTATAGGAATTTTCACAATTCCTACCTATTTTGTATTTTCCAGTGGCATTCCCTCGATATCTATGTAATACATTTTGATTTTGATGAATTAATGAAAAATCTGCAATTTATGGTTTTAATATCTAAGTTCTACTTCTAACTTTTTAGTTTTATTTTATCAATCATGATATTTCTAAATATCTCTTTTCTTATGTGCTTGAACAATTGTTAATAACATGGACAATGAACATTGACCTGTGAACATCATTGATGTGGTAAAGTAATAAACTAACTAGTTCTAAAATTGTAAATACTAAATTAGTAAATAGATATCATCATAATTCATATCTGTAGACGTTCCAATTTCTTAAATATATGGATCATGCACTGTATTTCAGTATTTTTTATGATATTTTTGAATTATTATATATATTTTATTTCAGTATAATCTATTTATATATATAAAACATATTTTTAAGAAATTCGAACATCTATAGATATGAATCGTGATGATATCTATTTAGTAATTTAGTATTTACAATTTTAGAACTAGCTAGTTTATTACTTTATCACAGCAATAATGTTCATAGTTCGCTGGTCATGTTGTATATATAGTGTCCCCCTTGTCCTGTTTCCAAGGTTGCTGTGTCTTGTGTTGAATACTCGTATTTATGTGTCCTCCGTGTCCCGTGTCCTCATGTCATGTGACTTAGGTTAAAAGGTGGTTTTAAGAAAATTTTTGTTTTCCAATAAAAAGTGGTACCCTTTCATAAACCATCAAGGCTTAAATGTAGTTACTAGCATTAAGGTACACCAAGGAAGTTACTGATAGAAGTCATTGAAGCACATCATTTTTGTGGAATTTTTGCATCTACATGTCCACTAATTATTAAAGGAGTGATCACTGACTAATTATCGAAGAAGTGAGTGATGAGCTATGATTTCCATATATGTATCAAAATTTTGGACGAAATGTCCTCCTTCTGAAATTGAGTTTGAGTATATAACAACTTTTAAAAATTACAGTTGCTTTTGTACACTATATGAGAAAACATTCATTGGGAAAGAATATCAAGGTAACACACAAATGCATAAATGTGCATCACAAATTAAAAAATTAGAGGATGAACTAGCCATACATAAACAAAACCAAAAAATATCACAAGAAAATATAAAGATCTTGACAATATATTATATTTGGAATCACTAGAAAAAAGATGAAATTTCTTGTTTGAAAGATCATAATAAAAAACTACTTGCATAAATCAAGAAACTAGAGGATAAGAAGCAATTCATTTAGAAGCTAGAACAAGAGGATCTATATCTCGAGAAGAAATTATAAAAAATGATAGAAATTCTTGCTTAAGCAACCTTAATCAAAGGTTGCTTGAACAAATAAATAAGAAGCCAAATGATCAATATCTTAAAAATAAAGTCAACAAATCATAGAACGAGGAAGAATTTTCATGCCTAAGTGTTCACAATCAAAGCTTGCTTATGCGATTAAAATGCTAAAGAATGATAAACTTCCCTACATGAAAAGTTAGAACGACTTATCAATAAGGAAGCATTGATCAATATAATAAAGAAACAATGACTGATCCAATTGAACTAGAGAAGTCTTCAGATGTAAAATTCGAAGTCATGGAGAAAGGAACCAATATAGAACCAATCAACATCATAAACTCAAATATGCAAATCAAAGGGAAATAGGGATGTCAGATGTTGAAGTATAAATGATTGACAATCACATATGTCTACCAATTAATATTTGATAATAAACAATGAAATACAAGTGTGCAAAGAAGACAACCTACAAAAAGTGGATCCAAAAAACATTACAATTAAGATAAAGAATGGTTTGGTTACAAGAACACCTTATGGACATCGCAATCGCAAGAGTTGTTTCCTTAAACAATTGGTGTATCGATATCACTCTGACCAAAACTGATTGGCTTATAGTCTGAAGAATATTAAGGCCAATATAGTTGGGTCTCAAAATAAAACTTCACATTGGGAACCCTATAAAAGCATAATGCCACAAAGGTTTGAATTAGGGGGGTGAGAGCCTTTCACAATAAGACAATTTTGCTTAATACTTCATAACTCATATCGTGACTTGTCTCATATCATCAATCATCATAGATTCAAGAATAGCAAATATTGAGAAGGCATTACAAGCCAAAACGAAGATAAAATTTTGAGGAAAAAACATCTTTAAAGGAATGGGCAATGCATTAATAATAATATTGATGATTACCACTAAGGGTCATAACCCTTTGTGATACACTTTCACTTCATGACTCGTCAATGTGTATATATACCACCACGAAGTGTTGATTTGGGTAGCATCGGATGTGCTCTAGCCATGAAAATTGGTGGAGAGGCTAAAGCACATGAGATCTCCAAGACCCAGAAATGGTTTGGGGAAATTCCGCCTGGTTAGGGAGATATGAAAATAATTAATATTTTTAAAGGGTTCCTAAGTCTAAATTTAGGAAAATAAAAATATTAATGGGTATTAATATAAAATTGGGTGAGAAGGTTCTAAATGACATGGATCAAACCCAATCTAATCTTAGCCGTTGATTAGAGATGTAATCTTGGCCGTTGAAGACTCAATAGAAAAAGTATAAGAGGAGGCTTGAGGGTTAGTTGGGGATATACCAGATTGATCATTCAGTTCAATTTTCTAGAGTGGGGTTTGCTAAGAGAAATCGAACCAGTGATCAAAATTGCAGCGAGGGGTAGTGAGTGCATCATAGAGAGGCAGAGAGGCAGACATAGAGCCAACAAAAGCTACGCAAAGGGCCAGAGAGACTGCGCAAAGGGCCAGAGGGTCGGCGTGAGTGACGCAGAGGCTGCAGAAGTGATGTAGAACCCTGAAAAGCCTACGCAGAGCATTAGAGGGCTGATGCAGAGGCTAGGAGGGCTGACACATTGCCTCAGAGAGGTGTTGGAGAGTTTTTGTGGAGCAGACTTGCCGAATATCTACTTCCGAAGAGAGGTATTACTGCCAAATTGATTTCTCTGTAGGGTTAGCTAGTTTGGCACCCAATTGTACTCAAGAAAAGATGTTTAATAATAAAACCGTCATAATTGTTGCACCGGTTTTCCCAAGTTGGGTTTTTCTGGGGACGATTGTCCAAAAATAACGGTGTCCCTTGTGTGTCTGTCTATTTCTTTTAGTTCATGATCTGTAGATGGTTGAGACTGCATTTGTGTTTATTTCAGTATTTATATGGTTAAATAACTTGTTTAGTAATTAAAACAAGTAGGTGAAATAAACCAGATAGTGCAGGAAAATTTCTAATGGGTTAGACTAAGAAATTCCAACACGTAGGTCATTGTATATCATTCTATCTTTTTCTTTTTGTATCCTAGAAGAACCCAACAATTCGCCTGACACATAATTACTAGTAAACCTCTGGGGGTTTACGACCTGTCCTCCTTGTCGTAAACCGAGCCACTTCATTGGGGATTTGAACCTGGGTTACCCTGTTTCCATATTTGACAAACTTCGAATTAAACATTTGAGTTGCCCATCGGGGACATATATCATTCTATCTTATTCATTACTCAACTATGTATTATTTGCATCCTATATGAATTTTAGTTGTCTATCCTTCTTATGTTGGAGGAAAATGGGTGGCTAAGATTCAAAAGTATGATTTGAAAATTAAGCTCACTAAGATCCCGAGACGAAGGTAAATTAATTATTTTGCTAAATTTTAAGCCTTTGGTCCCTAGGGGTTAAGTCAAAGTCAAAATTTTGAGGAAATTAACTCAAAATTTTTATTTTTGAATTAATTAAAATGCATTTAATTGAAAAATTCAATTTTTTTCAAGAATTTAATATTTCGACGGATGAGATTAAAATAAATTTTAATCCTCATCAAAAGTTGAGATTGTTTTGACGAGGATCACTCGAACTAGCCATTGGAAGATTTATCTTTAAATAGGAGGTCATCTGTCAGTTGATTGATCTGATCTTTAAGTCGTGTGCTAAGCAAAAAACTCTCGTGTAATTTTTTTTTGAATAATAAAGAAAGACTTTGGGGTTAATCTTCATCGATGTCACTCTTCATGGAAATACTGTAAGATGTATCATTTTTCATGCGTAATTTTTTTTCTTTTAGCCATTGATGATAGCTTCTGAAGAGTGATTTGAGTACATGTATCTTGCTCAGTCGCTGGGGTTTAAGCGGTAATTTAAATCTTGAATGTAATAACAGGTATCTCTATTTATCTAAATTTTATTATCATTTTCTCGCTCTATTTTGATGGTTGGATTGAGTTTTGCAGAAAAATCTTGATGTTTAGGTCATCGGGTGTTCGGGGAAGTTTTCAGTTGGACTAGCGAACTCCCGATCCGTGTTTTCTGAAGAGTCCAACTTAATTTGATCCCGGACTTATCATAAGATTTTTATTGGTGATGCATGCAGTGTTTTGAGCTAAGAACCTCTTTTAAAATTTAAAAATTTAATTTTTTAGGTGCGAAATTGATGAATCTATCTGTTGAGAGCCTTAGATTAACAGATTTAGGAGTGGAGTTGGACTTACACTCCTTAGATTTGATAGATCTGTAATTTTTTTTTTTGGGTTTTCCGACTTGGCTTTCTTGGGTTTTTTTTTTGGTAGATCTGGGTTCTGGGTGTTTTTGTTTTCAAGTACATGTTGCAGATCTGAAGGTGAAGTTTGATTTGAAGCTAGATCTAGGCCTTGGAGGGTATGAACTGGCTTCAAAATCATTTTTACATGAATATTATCTAGCCTTTTGCAGTCTAGGGGCTTTAAATTTTTTAAATCTGGAAACGATTTTACAGGGGTTTCATTAATAAATCTGAAGCAAAACATATCAACTTAATCATAAATTTTTGGGCTTTATTGGGCCACCATTTTCCATTTTGTCTGTTGCTTGGGGTTTTTGTTTTGCAGTTTTGCTGCAAAGATTTCGAAATTTTTCTCCCCGCCTACGTTTTTGTGTTTTCCTTATCTCCATCTCAAATGTCACTGCCTTCCTGCGTTTTTCTCTCCCGTTGTCCGCCAACCCATAGATCCTTGCTGCTCCACGCATTTCCAATCCGCGTCCATTCCATTCATTGTTGCCCTATTCTTCCTGTCCGCATTTTTCAGTTCTCCATCCTCGCACCAACCAGCCCTCATCCGCTGCATTTGTTGCTGCCTCCGTGTGATTTCCCTCCACACATTTTGCAGTTCTCCTATGCGCAGCCCTCCATACCCATGGCATCCATCTTTCTGCTGCTTCCTAAAACCTGCATAACCCTCATCGCTCTACCATCGAATTTCTCTCCCCCCCGTCAAGCAGATATCACACTCCTCTGCTGCCATACCTGCAAGAAAATAGTTGCATAAAGTTCTCCTCTAGACGCTGCCTTGCCCCACCTTCCTCGCTGCCTACTTTGAGACCTCCCTACGTGCGTTTTGCTGTCAATCCCAACCTCATCTCTTTGCAGTATGATTGCAAAATGAAATGCACTTTTCTCTTTCGTGCGTGCGTAGTGTTGTGGGGGAGTGCCCCCACCCCCTCGATCCCGCTTCCAATCTGCGCTTCGGGTGAGAGCGACTCGGGAGCGGATCGGGACCGCACTCTCGTAAAAATATTTGCGCTCCCTGCCTATTTCCGGAGCGAAGCAGGGAGCGACAAGAGTGACCGACGGGAGCGGAACGGACGGAAAACATATATATTTCGATGGGAAAAAAAGTTTTTTGTGGAAATAAAGTGAGGGAGGGTTAAATAGACCCTCCCTCAATTCATTTCATCATTGTGAGAGTGAGAGTGAGATTGAGATTAAGAGAGGGAGATTGAGAGAGGGTGAGAGTGAGTAGCAAGGGGGGAGTGAAAGAGAACAAGGAGAGAGTGAGAGAAAGAAAGGAGCAAGGGGAGATTGAAGAGCTTGCAAGGAGAAATTTGACGCCAAAGAGGTAGGCTCTACAATATTGAATATAGTGTCTAGCAATTTTTTTAATGTTTATCCTAATAAATAAATAAATTTTTCTCTATTTCCCATTCTCATTCCCATTCCATTTTTTTAAATTTTGTAGATTCAAAACTTCAAATTTCAAATATCATGGTTATATTTCTTAGCATTTTCTTCTTCTTGGTTATTATGGTGCTGGAGAGTAGAAAAATGAGGGTTGAAACTGAAAATGAAGAAGGGGATGAAAAAGGGGGTCATAGTAGATTTGATGAAAACCCCAGTGAGGGGGAGCTGGAGGAGAGTGAACATGAGTCAGCTCAAAAAAATAAACAAGACCAAACCCCATTACGGAAATATGTTAACAGGCCTGAAGCAGGTAAAGGGGGTGGAACCACTAAATTTCATTGCCCCCATTGCAACAATAATTATACATGTTCATACATCCCTGCCAGAAAACACCTCTGCGAGAAATGCCATGGGATGGAGATAAACAAATAGGAATCAAAACTTGTACAGGTGTGTCAGTAGCAGATAGAGCCAAATACATAAGGGAAGAGGAGGAAGCCCAGTACAAATCTAAAAAATCAAAAGGTTTCTTTGAACCAAGCTCATAATCACATGCACAAAGAACTCCTTCAGCATTCTCCCAAGGCAATGGATATGGAGGCACAGGGTCAACAAGTTTAAGGCGTAGAACCATATTAGATTTCCTTGATGAAGCTGTAGGAATGATGTGGATTCAAAAGTTTACAAGTTACTTTATGCATGTGGGATACCATTCAATGTTCTTCACTCACCTTATTGGCACGAAATGGTTTCTGCCATAAATGATGCCCCTAAAGGATACAAGAGCCCTGGGTATGACAAGGCAAGAACAGTTGGACTTGATCATGAAGAAGTAAAAATATCACTTTCTTTGAATAGAATGACAAGTTCTTGGACTGACCATGGGGTGTCCATTGTATTTGATGGATGGACAAATGTAAAAGGCAAGCCATTGATAAATGTTCTTGCTGTGTTTGTTAGTGGTGCCATCTTTCTTTCAACATATGATTACTTAGACAAGTTCAAGACCGCCATCAACATTGCAAAACCATTACTTGAAACAATTGACTGTATTGGGACATACAATGTCATCCAAGTCATCACTAATAATGCTCCTAATTGTAAGCCAGCGGGAGCAATTATTGAGGATAAATTCCCCAACATATTTTGGTCTGGGTGTTTCGTTCACACAATGAACCTTTTGATGCATGATATTGTTAAGAACAAAAACGAACAATACAAATGGATTGGTGATTTGTACAAAAAAGGCAAACAAATGAGAAAATTTAATACAAATCATAGCAATACCCATGGCCTTTTCCGTAGTCACTCAAGATTGGAGTTGTTGAAAATTGCAAGGACTAGATTTGATAGCTATTACCTCACCTTCAGGCGCCTTTTAAAGGTAAGAGAGTCATTGGCTAGCATGGTATCAAGTCCACACTGGTAGGTATTAAAGGAAAGGGCTGCAAATGCAGCTGACAGGCAAGGTTTTGAACACGTGGAGGAGGCCGCTCTTGATGGTATGTTTTGGGCACGTGTGAGGCAAGTATTGGATTTTACCAAGCCCATTTATCACATGATTCGATTTGTAGATACAGATAAACCATTGATTGGCAAGGTGTATGAGCAGATGGATACCATGTTGGGGCAAATAAAAGATATTGTTCATAACAATGATCCCAACTTGTACAAACTGATTCAGGATTGTGTGTGTATATGGTGGGATAAACTTAATGTTCCTCTACATTGCTTGGCATATATCCTAATGCCAAAATACTACTCTACATCTTGGTTGGGCCAACCTGCACCAGGGGGTGGGGTTAGGGCCAAACCCAATATAGATGAAGAGGTATCTACAGGATATTTGCAAGCATTAGAAAGTTTGATACCTGACAGGGAGGAATGTGCTAGTGTGCGTCTTGAAATAGTCAGATACTTTAGTTGCACTGTTTTGTTTGGTACCTTTCACGCAATGGAAGATATAGATAGATTTGATGCTCTCACATGGTGGAAATCATATGGCGGCCATGGACTTTTACCAAAATTGGCAAAAGAAGTTCTCTCACAGGTTGTAAAGACTTCTTCTGCAAAGAGGTGTTGGAGCACCTACAACTTCATACATAATGTGAAAAGAAACAGACTCAATGAAAACTGGGTAGAAAGCTTGGTTTATGTGCACTATAACTTGAGGTTGTTGAGTCATTACTGTGATTGGGCTTATGAGGATCCAACATATAAAATTTGGGACAACCACCGAGAGGATGATAATTTGGAGGATGGCACTATACATCTTGAAGAACTGGAAGCAGAACTTATAAGAGAGGAAGATGAAGCAACAACCATGCCACCTCCACCGTCCAGTAGCAGTGCTCGAATCTCGAGTCTTTTTCCTTTGCTGTCACCGCCTCCATCTACACCCTCATGTGGAGGGCATGTGCCTCTTGGTTCTGGTTGTCGGTTTGTGCAGGAGACTCCTAGAAGACCACCACGACCCGCTCATACATTAAACTCTTCTCGTGGCAAGGGCCACATGTAGTAGTAGATAATATATTTACAGTTTACTTGTCTTTTTTAGTTTCTATTAGTTTTCATAACTGTCGAGTCTTGACTCTTTCATATCATAATGATATTTTTTGTAAACAATATATTACTGTGACAATTTAAGTTTAAAGTTGGTAATTACAACTCATTGGTAATTATTCTGAAGTATGAATATGATGCTTCGTGAAAGTTGTTTCATTTCGTTTCATAATTCATTTTATAACATTTCATTTCATGTTAGATATTATTTCTTGTAATGGTTAAAGTTTAAAGTTTAAACTTAGCTTACAAGTACAACTTTGGTGATCAATGATGATAAATGTTATATATTGAATTTTCAATTTTGAAAGCTTGAAGTTGAAACTTTAAGATTGATGAATCATGATTCATGAGACTCAATATATTGTATGTTACTAACTTGTGGACGTGGTTGATGAATATTATAACTTCTAGATGATTGATCTTATATGGTTGATGGTTCAATGATCAATCTATTTTATTTTATTTTTTTATTTTTTTTTTTTTATCTAATTCATTATTCTTCATGTTTTTGTTGACATATATATATATATATATAAATTGCTCTGGGATTCGCTCCCAAACTGGGAGCTTTTGAAAATGTCGCTCCCGCTCCCGTTTTCGGTTCCGCTCCCCGCTTTTGCTTCCGCTCCCAAGTAACACCGTGCGTGCGTTAGGTTTAGACATTTCGATTTTTTGTTTGTTTTTTATTTTCATTCAGTGTTTATTTGTTTCATTGGTTTATTTTTTGTTTTATTGTGTTCATGATTAGGGGTAGCTTAGAGTCTAGACTTTAATACATTCGATTTTTTATTTTTATTTTTTTTAATTTTCATTTCTTAACTTAGTTAGATTCATTTTTTTTTGTTCTATATTTCGATTTTCTGTTTTGACTTTTATTTTTAATTTTTTTGTTTTTGTTTTATTTGATTTGATTTTCTCATTTTTTTGGCTTATGATTTTTTTTTTTTCATTTAAATAACTTGTTAAAAAATCATAGAAGTTAAAAAAAAAAAAATCTAAAATTTGAAAATGAATTAAATTAAAGGATTTGCGCTTTAACATTTTTTTTTTTAATGTGGCCTATGGCGCATTAAAAATTTATTTTTTAACCCTTTGATTTGTTTTATTTTCGTTACATCAAAAGATTTTGATTTCTTCATTTACCATTAAAGTTATTACCTAAGGAATACTTAAAATGCTAACTTAAAATTCCTTCTTGTTTCTGGTGTTAAGTGCAAATTCTTAAATTTTCATGATTTTTCTATGGTCAAGATGCGATAAATGTTTTAAATCATATTGATTGTTGGAGAAAGATTAAATGTTGCTAGATCATGTTGCATGTTAAAGTTTTGAACATTTTACATTTAACTGTTCATGGTTGGCGCTTTGCCACATCTATAAGTTTTCTCTGGATAACTTGTTTTATTTAGTCTATGGTTAATTCAAATATTAAAGGCACTAGTCTGTAGTCATTTTTATCTTGTGATTGTGTCTATCTATCTCAATTGACCGAGATTTGTTCTAAATTCATCAAGTTGTTCATCCTTAAAATCTCTTAGAGCCCGTGTTCCACAGGAAACCCTCATCCATTCACCTTAGGGACTACCCCCCTTGACTTGTCTAGGAGAGAGTCTAAATGGAGTGAGTAAGGATTAGAGTGACAACCCTTACTATGAGCGTTGTCGCAGTGCCTAGACACTTTGTGCGACAATAGGGTCATTTGGAAATACACCAAGAGAGATCAAGAAAACGATTTTCTGAAGAGGAAAGTTCTCAGGAGGAAAAATCGATTGAGGAGATTTCTTGCAGTTGAGGGGTAGGGATAATAGCTTCCGGAGAATCATCAGTAGAGAGAGGCAAAGAGTGATCCAGTAGCCTTGACGTAGGGCCAGAAGGGCTACATAGAAGCAGTGTAGAGGGAGAAAGGGAAAGTCGAAAATCAAAGCAGAGAGTCAGTTTCAACAGCTGGAAGCCAGGGTGTGAGACCAGGAGGTTGAGAGTAGTGACTCTTGGCTACTGATCGATTCCCTAGTTTGGTGACACTCTGCCTAAGAGGGTTGACGCTGAGCAACGTAGAGGCAGCGCAGGGCCTGCTAGGGGCACCTCATCCAGTAGCCGGAACAATCAAGACTTTTTCTCAGTGATTGTGTGAGGTAATCTCACAAAGCTTATGCCAGTATATCTCTCTGAAACTGAATAACCCTATGAGGTATTCAGATTTTGCTACTACTTAATAATAATAGACCCTCAGATTTGCTCCACTGGTTTCCCGCATTGGGTTTTTCCGGGGACATTTGTCCAAAAATAACGGTGTCCTATGTGTTTGTATTTCTTTGCTCAGCTTCTATGTTTCAGAATCATATTTAATTTGGTGTAGGCGGCTTCAGTGATTTACTTCGATATTTCAAGAAGAAATCTGAAATAAGGTTGTAATGTAATTTACAATCTAGGTGAAGTAGATTCAGCTGGTTGCAGTAGGATTTCAGAGATTGTTAGATCTAGGAATTTTCACATACTGAACATGATGACTTATGTAGAGGATGTGTGCTAGGGAAGTACGCTAGATCAACTTTTTCCATAAATAACAATAGAGCAAAATATGTATTAGGATTAATACACTCATATATATGTGGTCCTATGTCCACAAGAGCTCTTAGTGCTGGCGAATACTTTGTCACCTTTATCAATGATCACTCTAAAAAAGCCTGGATCTATTTCTTAAAGGCCAAGGATGATTGATCGTTTCCGAGAGTTTAAAGCTCTTGTGAAAATATGATAGGGAAAAGGATAAAGGTATTACTTTCAGATAATGGTGGAGGGCATCAAAAGAGAGTGGACAACTCCATATAATCCAAAGCATAATGGAGTAGCAGAACAAAAAAATAGAACTATTGTTGGGGTAGCCAAAGCTATGTTGTATGATCAGGATCTACCTAGGTATCTATAGGCAAAAGCTTGCAACACAACAATGTATATCCAGAATAGAACTTCTCATAGAGCATTGGGCAATAAAATGCCCGAAGGAGTCTTCACAGGGAAGAAGCCAGAAGTCAATCATCTCAAGATATTTGGAAGCATGGCTTATTGTCACATTTCAGACGAGAAGCGCAGTAGACTGGATCAAACTGTAGCAAAGAGGTATCTCGTAAGTTACAACGAGACCTCAAAGGCATACAAAATCTACATTCCTAGCAGCAAGAATATTATAGTAAGACGGGATGCAAAGTTCATGGAGGACAAAGCTTTTAGGAAATCTCGTGAGATTCTTGCAGAAGACCAGTCAGGAGATGTTCCATTAGTCCAAGAGCAGCAGGGGCAACAAAGAGGATAGGTAGGAGGACAGACACTTGGATCGAGTATAGTGACCAGTACCAGTATCTCCTCAGAAGGAGGAAATGTAGATATTTCTCAACATATGGAACGACAGGATCAGGAGGAGGAGTTGGTTGAGCCTCCTACCACCAGTGGTAGAACCAACAGAGAAGTAAAACAGACACCGAGGGATGCAGAGGAGTTTGTTGGAGCTCCTAGAATTGAGAAAAGGCAGCGTAGACATCCTGACAAATACAGGCATTGGTAACTCAAGTTGAAGAACCTTTTAGCTTTCAGGAAGCTGTTCAACACCAAGTATGGGTGGATGCCATGGTGGAAGAATACAACTCCATCATGACGAATGATGTATGGGAAGTAGTTTTTAGACCAGAAGATAGATCAGTTGTAGGATCATGATGCATCTACAAGATCAAGTATGCTACAGATGGCAATATAGAGAAGTACAAGGCAAGGTTCGTGGCAAAGAGGTATGCTCAGAAAGAAGGAATAGACTATGAAGAGAACTTCACCCTAGTTGCTCGATACGCCTTTGTTGACCACTACGTGTGAACGACCCATAACAGTACACCCCTTTTTTTCGCAAAAGGGATAGCACCTAATCAATGTGTTCATGTTGTTCAACTATCATCATCAGCCCGATTATCATGTTATAATGTAAACCCATTTTACATGTATATGATGTAAATAATCTCAGCAGATCTGTGTCATGTATGTAATTGCCTAGGTAAATCTACTTTTCTAGTGATGATCTACAATTTGGGGGGTTTTTTGTCTCACCGATCCATTCTCGGATGGTCGACAGAGTTATCCTTCAGTCTCACCTGAAAGCCGGAATGTATTTTGTCCTTAGAATCTTAGGCGAGTCTTAGTGTTATAGATCGAGTCTATGTAAAAGTGATTTGGGAATAATGCTAACTAGTTGGTTAGGTTATTTTATTACAAATTGCTTGGTTTGCTGGATGATATTTGTGTTGCAGAAATGGGTAGTCTGTGAGGGTCTATTTCAAATGGGTTTTCCCCCTTATGATGTAAAAAATATGAAAATTATGATGTAAAGTGTCTTGAGGGTTGGAAAAAATAATTTATCCCTTCATAGGTTAATTAATTAAATTTTTGGCAAAAAAAATAATTAAAATCCTAAGTGAGAAATTTAATTAATCATAGATCCTAGATAAATTTAAATTCTCCAAAGGCAAAATTCATCTATCCTTAAAATTCAAATTTTAAAAGGTCTCGGGACTAGGTAAATTAATTATTTTGCTAAATTTTAAGCCCTTGGTCCCTAGGGGTTAAGTCAGTCAAATTTTTGAGGTAATTAACTCAAAATTTTTATTTTTGAGTTAATTAAAATGCATTTAATTGAAAAATTCGAATTTCCTCAAGAATTTAATATTTTGATGGATGAGATTTGTTGACCACTACATGTCAATTTCCCATAGCAGTACACCCCCTTTTCTTCGCAAAAGGGATAGCGCTTGATTAACGTGTCCGTGCCATTTGACAATCATCGTCGACTGGATCATATTATGTTTTTAAACCTAGTCTGCATGTGTGAATTGTAAATAATCTTAGCAGAGCTGAGTCATGTATGTAAATTGCCTAGGTGGACCTAATTTTCTAGTGATAATCTACGTTCCGGAAGGTTTTTTGTCTCACCGATCCATTATTGGCAGAGTTTTCTTTTAGCCTAACCCCAAAGCCAGAATGAATTTTGTTATTAGAATCTTAGGGGAATCCTAGTGCGATGATCTGCTAGATTGTATCTGTGTCGCAAGACTGGGTGGTTTATGAGGGTCTATGTCAAGTGGGTTTTCCCCCTTTAAATGTAAAATTGTAAAAGTCATGATGTAAAGTGTTTTGAGGGTTAGGAAATGTTTTAATCCCCTCGTAGGTCCTAAGTCCTAAGTCCTAGTTTCTAGGTGATTTTTCAAAAGGCTAAGTTCGAGGATCCATTTAAAAATAAAAATTAAAAATTGAAAAAGTAAAAAACTGTTGGCATTATGATGCATGTGTTGTACTTGATGGCAACCCACTAATAAAAGATCATCTCACTTAGTTATAACTAGATGAATCTTCAAGAAGAGATATCAGATGTGACTGAATGCCTGGGGTGCAGGACAACTCAAAGGAATCAAATGATAGTTCTACGTGTGACAAGTTAGCCTTGCCATCAAGTCCAAAGGAGGAGATTGTTGGCATTATGAGACAAGTGTTTTCCTTGATGGCAAATCACTCAGATGATAAATTATAGTGCAGCAAATTTCACGCACTTTCATGAAGATAAAATTTTCTTTCATGTAGAGAAAAGTTCACGGACTTTTATGCAGAGAAAAGTTTATTTCATGTGGAGAAAAGTTCACAGAATTTATGCAGAGAAAAGTTTATTTCATGTAGAGAAAAGTTCACGGACTTTTATGCAGAGAAAAGTTTATTTCATGTGGAGAAAAGTTCACGGAATTTTATGCAAAGAAAAGTTTATTTCATGTAGAGAAAAGTTCACGGAATTTTAT
>APFE030247274.1:26753-39966 GCA_000404065.3 Pinus taeda | reverse complement strand
TATATATGAAATTTGAATTTGTATATTTTTTCAACTTTAAACAAGAAAACTTTAATGATAATCATTTAAACATGTTTAGTCTCGACTCTCTCCCATATAAAAACACAATTTTTTCATAGGAGATTCTTCTCAACCTAATAGTGGTCTAGACTTTTCTTGATGTCTAATCATCCACCTGCCCCATGCATGGTGTGCTCTGTGGTAAAGCAATCCCAAAAAGTTAAAACAATGGCAGCCTTACCCTTCCACAAAACACGCTTATTCATTTAGGCGTATTTTCCTAGTTTTAATCTTAACATGATGTTATCAGAATGCTGTGAGAAATTGGCAAATTTTGATACTTAATTTAGCCATTTTCCAAAATAACCCTTTGCCATTTAACAGCATCAGCTGATTACAGCTTATGGCTGGTCTCAATCCTACTTTCTATTTGACCGAAAATATCTGAACCTATATGTGTGCATTTACAGTTTATAATTTGATGGTTATTAACTTATTTGGCTCGGGAATGAATGTTTCATAAATTCATTCCAAATTGATTTACAAGAATCTACAGGCTTAAATTACAGAGTAAGAGGTCTCTTTTCCAGTTCTGGTTTCGATGCCATATAATATTAAAGGCATTGAAGATCCACAAATACAGGAGATTCATAATTTACATTGAGACTCTTACAAACCTTGGGCATAAGTTTTGAAATTGTTTTTATAAATTTATAGCATAAGACTAATGGAGAGACTGATCATTAGAGTCTCCTGCGGTAGGAAGGGACTCATCAATGTGCAAACAACTACCCTTTTTTTCCAACTATGGTCATCACCTTATTAAATATTTCCACAAAGCTACAGCCAATATGATATGATATTCTGCTTGTGGGATTGTACACCCATAATGTTCCTTTTATAATATTGAGATACCATAATCATATATGATTTCAGAATACTGTGTCGCTCATAAGTTTTGAAAAACTTATCACTGTTGATAAATTTTTACAATGATTCATTACCCTTGAGCAGCACGTCATGCCCACAGAGCAATGCTAAGGCATGTGACAAAGACAGTCTTTGGAAACTGTAATCTTTGGAAATGATGGCAGAAAATTTCCTTGAGAAACATTCAGAAGACCTTACAACCATCTCTGAAGGACAATCCAGAGTCCAGACCAATGACCATCAATGACTCCAAAAATGATATCATTCGTTTATGGCATATATTCTATATTCTATGGCATATCATTCGTCTATGGCATATCATTTTTAAAATTTCAATAAAAAAAAAAAATTATTTGAAAATTAAATTTTTAATATAGTTTTTTTATAAAGAACCCAAAGAACCCAAGAACCCAAGCACACGAAGAACCCGAAGAACCCAAGAACCCAAGCACCTGAAGAACCCAAGAACCCAAGAACCCGTTAAAAGAAAAGAACCCAAATTTTTTTTTTGAAGAACCCGGTTCTTCATGGAAGAACCCAGTTCTTCTGGGTTCGTCTGGGAAGAACCCGTACCCAAATCCGGTACTTGGGTGCGGGAACCCGGGACGGGTTCGAGAACCCCACCCTCGGGTGCAGGTACCCGTGCAACACAGCTTTTAGGTCATCAGGCGTTTGGGGAAGTTTTTAGTTGGACCAGCCAACTCCTGATTCGTGTTTTATGAAGAGCCCAACTTAATTTGATTCCAGGCTTATCATAAGATTTTTATTGGTAATGCATGAAGGGTTTTGAGAGCACCTCATTTAAAATTTAAAAATTTAATTTTTTATGTGCTAAATTAATAAATCTGGCTTTTGAGAGCCTTAGATTGTCAGGTCTGGGAGTGGAGTTGGACTTACACTCTCCAGATCTGATAGATCTGCCATTCCGGTGCATAGATCTGTAATTTTTTTTTGGTTTTTCTGGCTTAGGTTTCTTGGGTTTTATTTATTTTTGTATATTTTGGGTGTTTTTGTTTTCAAGTACAGGTTGCAGAACTGAAGGTGAAGTTTGATTTGAAGCCAGATCTAGGCCCTGAACGGTAAGATCTGGCCTCAAAATTATTTTTGCAGGGAGTCTATCCAAATTTTTGCATCCCAAGGGCTTTAAATTTTTTTAAATCTGGAAATAATTTTATTAGGGTTTCATTTGATAAATCTGAAGCATAAGTGTGAAATTCGTTTTTCTGGGTTTATCTTGAGTTTGGGTTGCGTTTTTTTCCCTTCCAATTTTTTTCGAAATGTTCATACCAGTGTTGATAATATTGGTGATATATCGGCGATATTTGAAAATATCACGATATTTTCGGCAAAACGATATATTGCCGAGTAAATATCACGATATTTTCCATTTTGAAAATATCGGCAAAATATCGCCATATTTTGAAAATATTGGCTGCATTTAAAAATCTGAAAAAAAATGATCTTTTATGCTTGCCGATAAGATGTTTTCCAGACCCTCGCCGATATTTTGCCAATACCGATATTATCAACACTGGTTCATACTGTCTGCATTTTGAGGGTTTTTGGAATTTTCGGATTTCGAGCTCCCTGCTACCTGCGTCCTTCTCTTTGTTGTTCGATCTCTTCTTTTTCGGCAGCTGCACAGATCTGCATCCATCACTGCTGTCATACCTACAGTCCTTAACCCTCATCAATATTTCTCCCTCTGCATGCTGCCTAAGCTCCTTGTCTTCGCTATTTGATACCTGCAAACCGCTCACTAAACCCCCCACTCTGTTTGCCCATCTTTCTCCCTACACATTCTCCATCTGCATCGTAGCTCCATACTTCTCCTCAACCTACACGCATTCCTTGCCGCTACCGCCCTTTCCCTTCGCTTTTCATTCTCCCTACGCCGTCCCTTATTTTGTCTGCTGCTCCTTCCTCTAGATCCACTCCATCCACTGCCCTCTACCTGCAGCTTCCCTCTCAGTGTTTCTGACTTGCGTCTATTCCCGCGCTGTTCTTATTCTTCGTCCAGCTCCGTGCAGTCTCCTCTAGCTATTCTTCGCCGCCGTCTAGCTTCCCTCACTCCGTCGACCTGCAAAAGCCATTCACAATTTCATTTTTTACTTTTGTTTTATTTTGCCTTTGTTTTAGTTAGGGTTATCTCCCTTTTGTTGTTAAAAATCCTATTTCATTTTTTTTTTGGGTTAGACTTTAGTTAATTTCTTTGGTATTTTATTCAAACAACAAAAGTTCGATTTTGGCTTTGTCTTTTGTTTTTTATTTTTGATTTGATTTGATTTGATTACATTGTTTCAATTTTTTATGATTTTGGTTTTGCTTTTTATTTTTTAAATAAAATACTCTAAAAACTTAAAAAAATCATATAAATAAAAAATCCTAAAAACTAAAAACTAAAAAATAAAAGAAGGGGCTTCATTTTTTTATGTGACTTTGAGATATCCTAAAAAATTTAAATTAAAAGTAAATTTTCGCGTTAAAAGATTTTAAACTTTTTTGTAGTCTCCGACCCATTAAAAAATTTCGAAAACATTATTAATTTTTTTTTATTTATTTTGGTCACATTAAAAAGTCTTAATTGATCATTTACTGCATTACGTCTTGCTTCATAAATCTTAACACATTGAAAAAGTTTTCCTAAGGACTAATTAAATAATCAATCTTTAGTTCCTTTTTGGTGTTCTTTTTGCTTGTTAAGGGTACAATCTAAAAGAGAACTTTGTGGTATTGACATTTTTCATTTCTCTATAGTTAAATGCGCTTAAATTTTTTGCATCTAAAGATTGAATATAAGAAAGTGGTAAATTTTCCTAGATTTGGGTCACTAAGCATAAACCATTTTAATTCTAGGATTGGAATTGATTAGCATTTAAATTTCATGGTGTTTTAAAGTATTTGGATGTCTAGAAATTTAATTGCTAGAATATTTTGCATCTACTGAAATTGATCGTCATTGCTTGAATTATTTGATGTGTGTTACATGTTAGATATGTTGCGAATATTTTCAAGTAATTGTTAAAGTGCTCTGTCATGGAATTATAATAGATTGCACATCTTTGTTTCTTAAGCTGAGTATACTTTGAGCATCTGTTGACATTGATATTAAATTGCAAAGAAGTTTTTGTTCTCTTTGAGCTATAATTGTATCAAAAAAATTTGAAATAAGCTTGTGGTTTAATTGTAATATCTTCAGGGGTTTATTTTTAAGTCTTCATCCAGTAAAGCGAACATTTTGTTTGGGTAATTGAGAGCTTTTGCGACACAAGTGTTTCTAATCCTTGAGTTTAACGTCATTCCATCATCTAGTGCATTCGCATATAGTTTAGCTTTGCATAAATAAAATTTACTTCCAAGCATAAGCTTGGTCGATAGAGAGATAGGTATCCATCCATCTTTGCTTGAGAAGCCTGCTTTTAATAGTACATAAAATGGTGACCTTGCAGTCATCAGAGCCACAACTCTCTGCAGCGCCGGAGGCACTAGATATATTAGATTTTCAGGAGAGGTATCGTTAATCACACTTTAGTGTGCTTCACCTTATCTTCTCTCTATCAATTACTACGAAATTAGGCTCAACATAGAAAGGATCGAAGGATTCACATTTAAGTAGGCATCTAACTAAAATTTACCAAGATTCTTACATTTCACATTAGCTTTAGGATCTGCATTTCATATAAGATAGTCATTCATCTAAGCAATTGTTGCTAATCGATTACTTGGTCTTAATTTACCTAGCAAGATCGTTGACTGCATAAGGCACTGGTATCAATAATTTAAAATCTAATCAAATCCTATAAATCTTGCTAAATCTTAATCAAATACTTGGTTGCTTCAATGTGTCTCCCGAACTGGTTGGTTCCCAACTAGTTCTTCTTCATTCCATTTTTCCATAGAGTCTACCCCCCTTAGCATGCTGTAGGGAGATAACATAAATGTAGAGATTGGGGATCAAGGTGACATCCCCCGATCTTAGCCATTGTCGTGGTGCTTAGACATTCTGTGCAACAACAACCTCTATCAGATCTATTATATCCCTAACAACTCAAATGGGATGGGAGATTCATTAAATGGATGTCAAGACAACGTTCTTGAATGAAGTGATAGAAGAGGTGTATATAGAACATCCCGAAGGCTTCGAAACTCATAAGAAGAGAACTCATGTTTGCAGGTTAAAGAAAGCCCTGTATGGGCTCAAGTAGGCACCCATAGCATGGTATGGTCGGATTGATAATTACTTGCAGCAGTTGGGATTTGTCAAGAGTGATGTTGATCCCAATCTCTACTATTTGATGGTAGAGAATGAGCTACTTATTCTGGTATTATATGTAGATGGCCTGTTCCTAACTGGATCATCCAGGCTCATCTAGGATTGCAAGAAGTAGCTTGAAGCTGAATTCGACATGAAGGACATGGGGTTGATGCATTATTTTCTGGGGTTGGAAGTTTGGTAGAACAATGGGGAGATCTTCCTTGGACAAGGAAGATACGCTACATAAATTCTGAAGAGATTCAGAATGCAGGATTGTCAACCCATGGCTACTCCCATGATCACCAACTGGAAGAAAATAGGTGCATCAGGAGACAAGGAAGTAGATCCCACCTTGTACAAGCAACTCATTGGGTCTCTCATGTATTTGATCAACACTAGGCCAGACATTTGTTTTGTTGTCAACACTCTTAGTCAGTGCATGGTGGAACCAAAAAGGGCATTGGGTAGCAGCTAGACACATTCTTAGGTATGTACGTGGAATAATCGAATATGGGTTGAAATACTCCTGAGGGGAGGACGTCAGTTTGAATGGGTTCATAGATGCAGATTGGGTAGGTAATTCAGTAGACCGAAAAAGTACCTCGGGGTGCTGCTTCAGTGTTGGATTAGGGATGATATCTTAGTGCAACAAGAAGCAAAAATCAGTAGCTCTGAGCTCAATAGAAGCAGAATATATGGCAGCCAATACAACTACGTGCGAAGCTATATGACTCAGAAAATTGCTTGTGAGCTTGTTCAGAAAAAGGATGGAAGTGACCAAGGCTTACTGTGATAATCAGAGTTGTATCAAACTCTCTGAGAATCTAGTATTTCATGATCGATCGAAACACATAGATATCCGTTGTCACTTTATCAGACACTATGTTCAACGTGGGGTGCTGTAGCTACAGTATGTCCTCACAGGAGAGAAGGTAGCCGATATACTCAAAAAGGCTATTGGAAGGGCTAAGTTCTCTCAATTCAGAGGGCATATGGGTATGGTAGAAAATCTGTTTCAGTAGCAACAATGTTTTGTAGTGCAGGGACAATGGGTAGTGGCAGTGCTAGTAGCAGCACATATGCAAACATTTAGAGGGAATGCATTGTTGGCAGTGGCAGTGTCAGCAGCAGTACAATTACAATAGTAACATAGTTATTGGTGGACGACATGTCAGTGATCAACAGCGCAGAGGACGATGCTTCAGAGTCAGAGCAGTATGCAGCAACAGTATATTGCTAGAGCACATTCCTCGCTAAGAGTGAGTGTTGGTTTGGGGTAGCAACATATGTGTTCTAGGCCTCAAAATTTGCAAGAAGGCTTAAACACATGCATTCTCCAATACTTAAAAATCGTTTTGAGAAATTCCAACCGGAGACAGTTTTATTAAAATAATTAATTATTTTTAATGAGACCCTAAGTCTAAACTTAAGAAATTGAAATAATTAATGGGTATTAATCTAAACTATGGGTGAAACTTCTAGAAGAAGGCAAAGACCAAGTCAAATGATCCTAACCATTGATTAGAATCTGATCTGGGTCGTTGATTGATCAACGAGAGGATTATTAGAGGAGGCTTGATGGGCACTTGGAGAACACACTAAAAGTAGATACTCAGTTACCCGAGTAAGATCGATTTTCTCACTGGTCGAAGTTTGGCAAGAGGAAATCGAATCGGAGGGAGAGTTGCAGGTGAGAAAGGAAGAGAGGCTATCAACATCTTCAGAGAGTGCAAGGTAGCAAGACGCAAAGCAGGAACAGGGTGACGCAAAAAGAGGCAACGCAAAGGCAGATTGACATAGAGCTTGCGTTGGCAACTTGACGCTGGGCCAAAATGTGAGAAGTTTGACGCAATGTGACGCAAAAGGATTTCGGAGAAGAAGAAGTGCTTCACTCGGGTCAGAAATTTGTCCGGAAGCGCCTTTAAAATTTCTCATTCCTATTTTGTTGGTTGTAATTTGTACATGAGAATTTGTTGAAGAATAATAAAACTCTCATCTGCTGCACCAGTTTTCCCACATTAGGTTTTTCTAGGGACGATTGTCCAAAAATAACTGTCATTGTAATTGTATTTATGCCAGTATTTTTCCTTACATTTACTTTTTGCAATGTTTTAATTGTGAAGGATGTAGTAGAATATATTTCGATATTTGTTATAAGAACACTGTGAATAACTTATTTCTGAGATAATAAGGAGAAGAAATAATACTGATCACTGCAGTAGGATTTCTATATAGAAATTTTCACAGAGTCATGTAAGTTGAAAAGTCATAGGAAGTTGAAGAGTCGTGAGGGGAGTCAAAGAGCTACAAGGGGGAAGCATCACCCCTTGGTTATACCCCCTCATTGTATAAGCAAAGGATTTTACACCTTGGCTCCTCCCGCAAGCCATTAGAGAGATCAACTAGTTCTTTGAGGAGCAAGGAGTGGCTCCAATGTTCGACAATTGGGGCTAGTGATGTACATTGTAAACATGTGTCTTGGAACTTTTTCTTAATAACAAAAGCTTTTTAAGGCCATCACATTCTTCTTAATGGACTATGAATGCATGTAAGACTATTCTGTGGATGTTTGTATTTGATGTTTTCTTTCACATTGTTAAAATTGGCAACTAGGGCCAAACTCCATGTTGGTCATCTTATTTATGGCAGTTGATATTTTTCTTGGATCCCTCTTATCAAGAGGTATTGGATTGATCTAAAGATCATCCGATTCTGATAAGTATTCATGGAGATATGAATTTATTTGTGTTATAGAACATACCTAAACTTAACATGGTATCAGAGTTGAGGTGAAGACAAAGCCCAAACAAGAGTGAAAGAAAAATCACCAAAGACAGTTGGGAAAGGACAAAAAGCTCAATGGATTCCTCATCCCTCTTCAAATTCACCAAGGGTGAAGTCAAAGTAGAAAATATTATCAGAATGGCGCAACAGAAGATTCTGATGGCCTACCTAAAGATCACTTCAATGGAAAGTCTGGATCTAAGGGTGGAAGGAAAGGCAGATGCCTTGTTTGTAATAAGTTTGGTCGTTATGTGAAGGAGTGTTCGAATGGTAGGGACACATCACTTGATGATGATAACAAACATTCCTGGGACATATTCAATGATTAGAGGAATGACAGGTAATGCAGGTCATCAAGAAAATAGCCGACTCTTCGAAGAAAGAAAGGAAGTCCGAGTATGAAAAATCAATGTTTTTGGTAAGATAAAGCAACATTATCTTATATTGGCCCTCTACTCCAGACTCTTTGGGAATCTGGCTTATTGATTGTAGTGCTTCAAGGCACTTCATCGGGTAGAAGGGTGCACTCTCTAAATTGGTATAGATGGAAACGATCGTGGGATTCTACTTGGAGTCAATGCCACCTATCCTGGAAAGGGTGTAGGGAATGTTACCCCTCAATTGAATGAGGGTAACTCGATTCATTTACAAGAATCTCATTATGTACCTGATCGCAAGAAGAACCTGGTGTCCTTTTCGGCAATGGAAGTCAATGGTTTCATGGTGGCATTCATCGATGGAAAGGTACGTGTTTGAAAATAGAATTTTAAAAATGTTGTTATCCTTGAGTTCAGGATTGGCAATTTGTATCAAGGTGCAAGATGGTCCAT
The DNA here is from genome assembly GCA_000404065.3 of Pinus taeda. Taxonomy (NCBI): domain Eukaryota; kingdom Viridiplantae; phylum Streptophyta; class Pinopsida; order Pinales; family Pinaceae; genus Pinus; species Pinus taeda. The sequence continues at coordinate 31,167 of APFE030247274.1, read as the reverse complement.
TTGGGGACTCTGTTAGTTGACACATCTCATCTATAGCACCGAAGGTCTGCTTATTATGGGGCCCCATCCGATGTAAGTTAGATGCTTGAATTCAAGAAGAGCATGAACGCACATGTCTGAGATGTACCGAGCAGGTCCACAAGTTTGGAACAACCCGAGAGGTTTGAGATTCATGATCGGGAATCTCATGTATGCAGGTGGAAGAAAGCCCTCTATGGCTTGAAGAAAAACACCCCGGACTTAATATGAGAGGATTGATCGCTGTCTAATGAAGTTGAGATTCACTAGGAGTGAAGTCGATCCAAACCATTGCTTCAAGGTTGTGGATGATACACCTCTCATACTGGCACCTTTTGAGGACAACCTCTTTTTGACAGGTGTAGACCCTCTCATTTGCAAAAGTAAGAGGGAGTTGGATTCTGAAGTTGGAATGGTGAACTGCAAGCCCGCGATTACCTCGATGGAGCTTAACTTTTAGAAGTTATGTGGTAGGGATGCCGGGCCTGATTTGGGAAATGCCTCTAAGTTTCACAAACTCATTCTAGCATTCATGTTCTTGGTGAACTTTCGTCCAGATATATGTTTTGTAGTTAGCATGTTGAGCTCATATATGGTTGAGCCTCATTGGATTGGTGGCAAGAATTTTCTAAGATATCTTCAGGGCATAATCGCTCATGGATTGAGATGCACTTCTGGGTGTTGGTTCTCTTTGGGTTCTGCTCAATATCTTGGATGAGAAGGAAGGAGAAGTCGGTTGCTTTAAGCATCACTGAGACCGAATACATAGCTACGAATATGCCCTCATGTGAAGTTGCCTGGTTGTGGAAGCTCTTCAGTGAGCTGTTTAAACTTTATAAGCATGATGGATACCACTTTAATCTTCTGTGACAACCAAAGGGGGATTCAACTGTTGAGGAATCCCATGTGTTATGATCGCTCCAAGCATATAGACATTAGGTACCACTTTATTTGGGATATGGTATATCGATGAGCAAGAAGGCTCCATCACATTGAGACTGATGTGCAGGGCGCAGACATTCTGTCAAAATGCCGGGGAAAGGCCAAATTTGTGACTTTCTGAGAACGACTTGGAGTCGTTGAGAAACCTTCTTATGAGGGTCCTGTATGATGCATGCATTGAGCTCTGGGAGCTCCAGGGGGCTTAGGGTACTTCTTGGAGCAACAAGCGACCATAGGGCGACTCACCTTCCCCTAATGGTGCACTGTGTACAGGGTGAATGGTTCAACCTTCCCCTGTGATACCTTGTGGCGACTTATGTACATGATGAGTGGTTTTCCTATCGAGGCATCCTACCCATGCAGTCTGGGACTCATGGGAAGTACCTCTCATCTGGCCAATGAGTAGGGAAATGGCGTTAGGGACCATAGTAGTACTATCGATGGATGCATCGTTGTATCTATCGTACTCCTTATGCTAGGATGACCTACATTGGTCTGGGATAGATTGGAACTGACTTCAGGTCAGTAAGAGTGATATAGCTCACTTCTCTCTTGGAACTGATCTAGGATCAGTATGAGTGGTTTGAAACACTCTCTTGTGATATTGGTCTTGGATTAATGAAACTGACTTCGGGTTAGCAAGAGTGATATAACTCATTCTCTCTTGGTACTAATCTGGGATCAGTAAGAGTGGTATGACACACTCTCTTCATATGGGATTGAATTCGGGAAAGTAGAGAATGGTATGAGACATTCTCGATCAATTTTTTTCTTCATGGTTCAACAGAGCAGAGCAGAGCAGTGCAGAGCAAAGCAGTGTTGGGCACTGATGGTAGAGATAGTACAGTCTGGCAGATGGATCAACAGATGGAGTTCTCCCTAGTTAAGAGAGAGTGTTAAAATTGGCAACTAGGGCCAAACTCCATGTGGGTCATCTTATTTATGTCAACTGATATTTTTTCTTGGATCCCTCTCATCGAGAGGTATTGGATTGATCTAAAGATCATTTGATTCTAATAAGTATTCATGGAGATATGAATTTATTTGTGTTATAGAACATACCTAAAATTAACACACATGTACTAAGATAGTTGAACTCTTTCGGTTATTTTAGTGCTTAACTTGTTGAGAATGTGTTGTAATGGTTGTTATCATTGCCCCATCCTTGTGGACTATTCTGCGAGATACTAGACAAATCTTTCCTTGTTTGTTGGTTGTTATGCCGCTGCATCCTCTGTGGACTATTCTGCTGGATGTTAGACGGGTCTTTCTGGTTCATGCGTGTCTCTTCCTGGGTGGTACTATTACCTCTCACTTAAAGGCTCGCTTTTCTCTCCCCCCCTTTGTAATAGAAGAACTTCGACATAGTTTCATTGCACACTCACCAGGGACACTCCCCTTGCTTTTCGAAGACACCGTTGCATCACTCTCTTGTGTTGACAACTAGAGCCAATGCAAATTTTTAAGGATTTGAAAACTGGGCCTTTATACCAGATGGGACTCCTACACCAAATGGTGTGAAGTCTGATTGGGACTTCATATCCAGGAGATCCCTTGAATGTTGGCAGGTCCAACACCATCAACATATTCTAACAATATCTATTACCTTAAGAACCTTACAAGTTTGGAATACTTAGTAGATCATAAAAGAAGTGCATTAAGATTAAAGGCATCTAAATTTTGTTTCATCAATTAAGGCCTTGTATGGAGAAATCTTGAGGGATTAATTCTTAATGTGTAGACCTTGAAGAGTCTAAGAAATTAATGGAGGAGTTCCATAAGCAGCTACATGGTGGATATCACATAGTAAGAATCACCACCCATAAAATCTTAAGAGGAGGTTATTATTGACCATGTTTTTTTGGATGTCCACAAGTTTGTGAGATTGTGTTAACCTTGTGAACTCTTCACAGGAAAGCAAAAGATGGTAGCTTTTTCTGTACATCTAGTTATAGTAGAAGTGCCCTTCCAACAATGGGGCCTTGAATTCATAAGAAAGTTTAAAGATACTTTTGCAATGGTCATAAATGGATTCTCACGACCATTGATTAATTCACCAAATGGGTTGAAGCCATACCCATTGAGAGGGCCATTGACAAATTAGTCATGAGATTTTTGTAAGAAAAGATAATTACTTTCTTTGAAGTCCTAGTTGAAAAATCACTGGCAACTAAATTAGGGTGATTTCTCTTACTTTGATAACTGCTTGTGATGTTCTTTTACTTAACTTGATATACTTTTAATTAAATTCTTCGTTCTCTTGATTATTATTGTGTTTTAATCATCAAATAACTACCAAACTATGAAGTTGCACGAGACAAGTGGTCACAAAGTGTAGGCTGCTAGCCAGGGCTGAAACCTCTCCTCATGAGAGGAAAACCCACGAGAATTCTTCTCTTCTTATAGAATCTTCAAATGACAAATTCCAAGACCGAAGACTCTTGACAAAGACCCCTCCAAGACCAAGTCAAACTTCTCGTTGATGAACTTGCTTCTCACAAAGTCAACCCAAGTCAAACTTGCTTCACAACAGCTGCAACTTCTCCTTCGACCACAATTTCAGACCTGCAATTTTTTACTATAATTCTCAGCCTTTCTGTAGAAACCCTAGCTTCGCATGTGTGGGAAAAGATGGTGAGAAATGTCTCTTTCTTCCTTTGCTTGGGGAACTGCTTCTTCCTTAGTAATTTGACCATGAAATTGATTCACCCCAAACTTCAGCGTTCTATAGTGACTGCAATTTCGGTATTGCTGCTGCAAAAGGTGACCTAGTTTACTAATGTGTGAGATGATGTAACCAAAAAAAATCTCCAAAATGCTTCAAACTTTCTTCCTTGAGTTCTCTTCTTTGTTGATTTTTTATCTTCTTTTCTTGTACTTATCAAACTATTTTTTTTGATATTTTCAAATGAGGTCGAGCTTCTATGTATATAAGCTTCTTGTGAGGTCGAGTTGTCCTTCATGACACTGACTTGTCTTATGTAGGTCAACTTCTCTTCTTGTTGGCTGAGTTGGTCTTGTAGGGAGAATTTTGACTCTTACGACTTAAAATAAATTCCTATGACTTGACACATTATGCCCAATAGGGTCTCTTACATATTACAATGACTCTTTGACTGCTAGACTTTATGACAAAACCAGAGTTGCGGGGGAGCGCTCCCCCCAACTTCGAACCCACTCCCAATCCGCGCTCCGGGCAGGAGCGGGTCGAGAGTGGGTGGGGAGCGCGCTCCCGATAAAAAAAATTACGCTCCCTACCAAAATCAAGAGTGAGTTCAGGAGTGTCACTCTCGTCGCTCCCAGAGCGAAAATTACAGCTCGGGAGTGATCGCTCCCGAGCGTTTAATTTTCGTTCCCAGAGCGACATGCGCAATGCCGGGAGCGATTCGGGTTCCAACCCGAAAAAAATTTATTTTTACAAGAACTTGGGGGCAAAAAAAAATTCATTGTCACT